>PVIC010020870.1:0-29088 GCA_004025085.1 Thryonomys swinderianus | reverse complement strand
GGGAGGCAGAGACAGGAGGATTGCTGAGTTTGCGGCGGCTTGCCTGGGCACCACAGTGAGCTCAGGGCCAGCCTGAACTACAAAGCGAGACCCTGTCTCAAAAAGCAAAAAAAAAAAAAAAATCCACATATTAAAATTAGAATGAAAATGTCTTAAAATTTGTAAATGAACACATTACAAATATGTGAAATTTATTTTTAAAGATCTTTTTAGCATGTATTTTGTTGCATGTTCTTAGGCTAGAAAACTAACAGAATTTAGAGTTTTAATGTGTGTGATTTTAGAGATATCTTAACCATAGTACTCTTTAAAAATGCACATATACACACATAGGCACATATACAGTGGTACCTCAGTTCAGGAACTTAGTTTTATGATTTGGGGGAAGATTGCTACAGTGTGACTGTCACCCGATATGTAGTTTATGAATGGAAGCAGACTTTTGTCAAATGCTTTTGTCTGAGAACCCAGCAGTTTACAAACAGAAGTGTTTTTGAACTAAGGTCCTACTGTAATACCAACCTGTAAATCCTGTGGACTCTGTTGCAGTTGTATTACAGAAAGATCACATTGTTAGTCATTATTTTATAGACTAAGTGGAAAGTATTCTTCTGTAATTTCATTAAATCTCATGGAATATTCCTTGCTTCCTAATTATAAAAAATTAATTTAACATAACATGAGCTTCTTTTGGAGAGGGCCTTTGGAAGAGGGCAGGGTGGAGGCTTTCCCAAACAGGAGCAGTCACTTACAAAGTTCCATGTATATTCCAACAAGATCTTGTAACAGAAAACCTGACATTGTATTTCTAGTAACTATAAGAGTACTTCTGTAAGTTAACGAGTAGTTAATTAGACCATTATACTCCAGGCTTTTAAATCGGATAATCTAGGATTATAAAATTTTAAATTGATTTATACTTCTGTGTCTTTGATCCATTCTGGAGACAAGCTCTGGACATAATTCCAGGATGACTGATGTAGCATAATCTAACCTTATCATTAAACTGCTTTATTTTTATGTATTTTTAATAGGTTAAAGAAATGGAAGGAATTCTGAAAAGAAGATATCCCAATTCTTTACCTGCTTTAATATTGGCTGCCTCTGCCGCTGGGGATTCCACAGATAGAAATACAGTGGAATTCATGGAAAAAAGGATTAAAAAGCTAGAAGCTGACCTGGAGGGCAGAGATGAAGAAGCAAAGAAAAGCCTTCGTACCATGGAACAAGAGTTTCAGAAAATGAAGGTAAGCACAAGGTGGCATTCAGAGTCAAACCAGGGGGACAGTTTTCTTGGCGTTCCTCTCAACAAACAGCCCTCAACGTCCTTGCCCACAGACCTTTGCCACAGCTGCACCTACATCTGTCCTATTTTGTCCTCTTTGAGTACCTTACTTTTGTTTCAGACATAAAATGGACAAGCACAGGATAATCTTCACATCACCCCTCTCAGTGTTAGTTCAAGGACATTAAGCCAAGGATAAAGCAAGTAAAGCAGCCCTGATGCATATTTAGCATGTGATGAAAGAAGAAAATGTCATGGTTGACCATTATTTTCACCGAAACTTGGATAGGGCGTGACAGAAATGACAGAAGCACACATATTGAGAGATACAGCCAGGGAGCAGGAGAGCTTCTTCCAGAAATTTCTTCTAAGTTTCTACCCCTTTGTGAAATAAGGAATTAAAATGAAATTTCCACAACAGACCAAGGATACAGTAGTATGTGATACTCATTTACTTTTAGACATTTGTGGACACATAATTGTTAAGAATCTTTCACAAATGTCCCAGTTCATCTTGTGTAACCCTTCCAGTTAGTGATAAAGTAGACATTGTTATCCTGTATTACAGAGGAGAGTGAGGGATTCACAATTTACCCATCTTTCCCAAAGTTCCACTGCTGGTGAGTGAGCAAGACCTCAAACCTAAGGCTTCTGGCCAGAAAACCCTATGTCAGACTGCTTCTAGAAAAATAATCTCATGCCCCACGGATTTCTGTCTGCATAAAGTAACGAGTATAAAACATTAGATTATCAAGACTGTAAAAGGTTGACAACCTGGAAATTTAATGGTCTGAAAATTAAGGTCACATCAAAGCAGGTCGTGTTTCTGTTATTCTCAGCCCCTGCCTGGTGGTTCACTTTCTCCCCCACTATCCTACATCCTAATGTTTACTTTTACCTCCCAACATTACCTCATGCCCCACTTCCCTCCTTTCCTCTGCTCATACTGCTGTGTGTTCAGAGAAGACTGCACAGACAAGGGTTGCTCAGATTCATGAGTGTCTGATTTCATAAATCCCTTCATTGCTTCTTGGCAAGATGGTGGTGGCTATGGCTGAACAATTACTTCTTCCAAGTTTTTCACCACTCACCGTCTTTGTCAAGTTCCTTCCTCTATCTTTACCCCATTTTCCTTTCAGCAGACCTTGTGGATGGGTGGATGGGTGGATGGGTGGGTGGGTGGATATCTTAGCATGATGAAAACACACCCCGGAAGAGTCAGACCCTCAATCTATGCCTACTTCCACCACGACTGAACTAGTTTCTGTACCTCTCTGGGATCCTCACTTTTAGTAACTGACTTCTTGCCAATTACCCACTTCTACTTCAAATTGTCTATCAGTTTTATTCTGTTTTTTCATTAACATGTCACTGTACTATAATCATTAATAAAAGGCTAGGGCTGGACATAAACAATACCTCAGTGATAATGAACCTCCATAGCCTTTACAAGGCCACTAGGGTTTGAATCCCAACACCACGACAAAAATTGCATGTTTATTTGTTTTTTTACCATTACTATAGTAACTTCCTGAGTAGTGCCATCTTAAAACTTTTAACACTAAAGCCAAAATCACATTTTCATATCCCTCTGTCTTCTGTGCTCACATACATACTTAAAGATATCCTTTCATCAGCTTCTTGTTGCTGTTAGTATAAATAAATGGCAATTATCCATAGATGACCAGGCATTTACACCCTCTTCAGTGGTTTTTTTGTGTCATGTTTGTTCCTCTCAATCCACACTTACCTGCCTCACTTGCTTGTCTCTCTTCTTTTTTTTTTTTTTTTTTTTTTGCTTTTTGGAGACAGGGTCTCGCTTTGTAGTTCAGGCTGGCTCTGAGCTCACTATGGTGCCCAGGCAAGCCGCCGCGAACTCAGCAATCCTCCTGTCTCTGCCTCCCGAGTGCTGGGATTACAGGTGTGAGCCACCACGCCCAGCATTCTATGTGGTTACCGGGGATTGAACTCAGGTCCTTGCGCTTGCAAGGCAGGCGCCGGAACCACTGAGCTAACCCTCCGGCCCAGCTTGTCTCTCTTCTTATAACTACAGAAGTGTGTACGCTTGGTTGCTACTCACTGGTACCCTCCGAGCTCCCCTTTCCCACAGCAAGCATGTCCTGTAATCTAGATTTCACCCTAAACATTGCTCCAGTGAAACACTAAGAAATGTTTAAACAGTGAGTGGTGTTGCTGGGATTCCTCTATGTGCACTGTTAGCCCCATGCACTCACCGCTGGCGCAGCCACTGGATTGCACTGTATGACAGATGTCAAGGTTAAATGATACCTAACCCTTCAAACAGTAAGGATTTTCTGCATTTTACTCACATCAGAATATATAAGAAATACCTGAATGAAGGGTTAGATAAGCCTGTAGAGAATGCGGGGCTTAAGTAACTAATCAGTGTTGACCAGGAATTTGATACCACGTGAATTCTTTCTTTAGATTCAGTATGAACAAAGACTTGAGGAACAGGAGCAGCTGCTTGCCTGCAAATTGAAGGAAACACCCCAGAGCCAGCATGACAACCCCAGGGTGAAAGCACTAGAAACAGAACTCAAAGACATTAAGGAAGCCCATCAAATCGTTGTAAGAAACCTTGCAGCAGAAATAGATATTCTTAAACGTCAGAATACTGAATTAGAACTCAAGAAAAATGGCAAAGATGATAAACATTTCAGGTCCTTAGAATTCCAGGTGGAACAGGCCCATGCTAAAGCTAAACTGGTAAGACTAAATGAAGAGCTGGCTGCCAAAGGTAGAGAAATACAGGACCTTTCAAAAACTGTGGAGAGACTTCAGAAGGAGCGAAGAATGATGCTGTCTAATCAGAATGCAAAGGGCAGAGAGGAGGTGAATGCCCGAAGGGTGAAGAAAGATACTTTGCACCCAAATAAAGGAAATGCAAACTTGTCTGGAACCCTGGATGGCAAGCAGTACCAACCACATACTTTTACTGATTCCCATATTTCAGAGGTTGTACAAGAAAACTACAGATTAAAAAGTGAGCTAGAGGAATTAATGTTGGAGAGAAATAAGCTGAAGATGGAATCTGAAGCAGCAGTGAGCCAATTAGAAAACTCCATGAAAAGGTAAAGTGTTAAAATAGATAAAATACTTGTAAACCTAAAACATGTTTTAAAGACATTTTGTCTGAATAACAAGTTTGACCTTGAACCAAATTTATAACTGTATTCTAAAAAAATTGTAACTTTGCTGATAGTTGATGTATTTCAGAGTAGCATTGTGTACCTGCAGAGGCCCAGATTCTAATGAAAATCTGTGCCACCTCTAGCCATGTCTTTGTGCTGACCATTCATTCTTCTTTATGTATCAAAATGATGGTAATAATTAATAAGCAGGCCATTTGGGGCCATCATACAAAGGGATTGTCATTTATGATTGCTGTAGGCAGACTGCTGTCAGAAAAGAGCTATTATTAAAATTCATTGACCCTCTGAAAGTAAAAGATTCTCTTTTCAAAACTAAACTTTCAAATTACCTTTATGATCCATGCATGCATGCATGACTTGAGCTTTACACATTTCTTTGCAGAATGTCGAGCTGCTACCTACTTATTTTCCTCTGAGCCTTCTGACATCCTCCGAACTCTTTCCCCCTAATCAAACCAAGTTCTAATCCTCTTACTCTTTCAGTGCCAGTTTTCCACAAGTAACTGCTTATTTCTACCTCACCTCACCTCATCTTTAACATGGGTTTTCTCCCTACTCACTCCTTAAAACCTGTTCTCTCGGGCCAGAGGGTTAGCTCAGTGGTTCCAGCACCTGCCTCGCAAGCGCAAGGTCCTGAGTTTGATCCCCGGTAACCACATATAATACTGGACGTGGAGACATGCCCACCAACAATCAACACCGCATACCATGATGCCGGACGTGGTGGTTCACGCCTGTCATCCCAGCACTTGGGAGGCAGAGACAGGAGGATTGCTGAGTTCGCGGCGGCTTGCCTGGGCACCATAGTGAGCTCAGGGCCAGCCTGAACTACAAAGTGAGACCCTGTCTCAAAAGCAAAAAAAAAAAAAAAACCTGTTCTCTCAATAATGCCCATTCCTGGTCCAATGACATTTTCTGCATCTTCATTTTTCCTGGCAGTGTTAACCACATTGCTTTTCTTCAAAGGTTTCCTCCTTAACTCTATAACTTGAGAACTAAAACCTTTTTTATGACTTGCAGTTCCATTGCCTTTCTTGCCCCCAAATCTTTCTATAAAAGTTCAGTTCTTGGCTTTCTGTTTACTCTTTTTCTCTGTTGCTAAATTTATTATGGGTTCTATGAATTATGGCTTCCACATTTATTTTTCAAGGCTTGTTCTCCTATGTCAAAGGTACAACTGCTGAATTGGATCACTTTTCTTAGAATCAAAAGTACCTTTAATCCCAGCACTCGGGAGGCAGAGACAGGAGGATTGCTGAGTTCGCGGCAGCTTGCCTGGGCACCATAGTGAGCTCAGGGCCAGCCTGAACTACAAAGCGAGACCCTGTATCAAAAAGCAAAAAAAAAAAAAAAAAGTACCTTGTTTTCTCTTTTTTACCCATAAATTATCTCCCCCTCCTGGCTCCATCCTTGGCTATAGCCATATTAATTCCAGCTGCCAGGCCCAAATTTACTTCCTTGTTAACTTAGGTTCATGGTATGTGGGGTGTCTCCTTATACTCATCATTTAGCTTTCTTCCTCATTTTAATAAACTAGGGCAGACTGCCTGACTTACTGTATAGTCTTCCCACCCTGATCACTCTTTGCTTGTACCTCCCCAGTCATCATGCTTAATACATATTGATGTTCTTTAAATATTTCCATATCCAAGTCCCTGTGTCCTCCAGGACTCCCAGCCTCCCACAATATCAAGACTGAATTTCTCTGCCTCGCATCTTAGTTTCCATCACTATTCTAATATTCTATGACATGTGATCGAAAAAGTGGTTTCAGGTTTTTTTAATTCATTACAATGAAAGATACATTTACATCAGTTATCCTCCAGGCATTACCTGTTATTTCAGACACACTTATTCGCTCATTCTTGCCACTTTCTGAACCAGTCTCAGTGAGTCTTAAGTGACTCTTAGTTATTCTATGTTAGTAAATGGTGAGGACTTGATAAAGAGCATAGGAGGTCTGAATTTGGGGGTCCTGGGTGGGACCTCTGAGCAACTCCAAAGCAGACTCAGCCCAGTTCATTGAGTTGGGTCTTATGGATAGGTGAGTGGGAAGGCACAGGTGGGGTGATGTGAAGAGCAGGGGAGGGCTACATACAAGTCTACAACAACAGCCACTGCAACCCAGCAGGGCCAGGTGTGCTGCATCTTAGCAGTCGTTGCCCGGCTCAGGCAGGGGCTGCAGGCCAGGAACAGATTCGGGTGTATTCGGAGCTTAGAACTCAGGTGACTGGGGGTTGGCAGGTGGAAGTCAGACTTACTATGCTCCTGTGGCTGCCTTAATGTTCTCAGTCTTTCAAAATGATCACTTCTAATGGTCACTGTGACTTTGGGGAAAAGCCAGAAGTTGAACAGTGGCAGATCTGGTGAAGAAGGTGGATGAGAACACTCATGTGTTTACGAGCCCCCCCCCCTTCCTTTGGATGGCACTTGGCAGCAGCAGTCTTCACCTTAGCATATGTTTGACATGAAAGAAAACTTCCAGAACTACTCCAGAAATTGGCAAGAAGGATGGGATAAATGTGTTCAAAGGTGAGAGTGAATATTTTAAGGGAGATTTAATAACATATCTGTCACTATAGTCCTTTTTTTCTTTTGTAATTTAAAAGTCCTTGATACATTTTTAACACCTCTCCTACCACATTTCTTAGTGCCTTTTACTGGTTTGTGTTTCAAGTCCTGCACAAAACAATTCTCAGAACTTCCCAGGAAATTGCTTGCGTCCACCCCCAACTCCCACACAACTTAACTTATAATATGTACCAGGAAAATGTTACTCACGCACAGCTCTGTGGCTCCATGAAAACAGTCGTGTTCAATTATGTCTTTGCATCTCCACAGCAGCCAGCCCAGCACAGGAGCTGAGCAAGCCCAGGAAATATTTAACAGGTGCCCGGGTTGGACTGTGAGCCGTGGGTAGCAGTGGTTGTGTCATCGCCACTGCCGCACTCCTGAAGCTAATGAGGGAAATCATTCTTCCTTGGAAGTAACTTCAAATCTAGGTTTTTCCAATAAACTTCCCTGTGTATCATATAAAATCTCCTTTTATTGTCAGTCTGTTTCTCAGGTAGCTCTAAACCTGAGAACTAAACTTTCCCAGTCCCAAATTTAGACTGTTTTATTATAATTCAGTTCCATCATAAGTTTTAAGTTCTTATGCTTTCTGTAGAACTCTTAACTGTACTGTTTCCATGGAGAAAAACTCGTATAGTCAAATAAGCATGTGATAAATTTGTGTGTAATTTGTAAAGTGCTATATTAGTATGTATCAATAGTGATTCATAACTTTTCTTTGTATTGAACTGCCTCTGCATAAATTTTTGTCAGAGACGAATAGTCTCAGATTTAAATTTAACCCAGGTTCCTTTATATCATGAGAATTACCATAGATTGTCTTATTCTCACAACATGCAACTAGTCCTAGACTCATATTTGTGCACCAAAAATTGGTAAATGCTTTCTAGACACAATATTGAAGATTCCAGAATGAATAGCTATCATTATTACAGATAAAAATCTGAACAAGAAACCTGAATTTTTCTTAAAATATTGAGGCCCTTTCCTTTAAATGTAAACTGCTATTTTGAAGCTTTCAGTTTCCTCAGAGATTATAAGCTCAGACTTGGAAGTGTGGCTATGCAACGTACTAACCAGAGACCCCAGATTTTTCACTCTTTCTAAAGTTTGCCCCTATAAAATCCAGTGACTAACAGGTAGTTCATGGAGTAGTTGTACAGAGGCCCTAGGATGATATAGTTCCTATTGATACCATCTCTCTCTTTGTTTCTTTCATATCCAGGTTTCATACACTAGTTTCGTGCTATCTCTGAGTTAGAGGTTAAAAAGCCAGTATGACATATGAATTTCATTCATTTGTTCTATAGGGTGAAGGAAGACACTGCAGCACATATTGCATCCCTCAAAGCATCGCATCAGAGGGAAGTAGAGAAACTTCTTTGCCAAAATGCAGTTGAAAATTCTTCTTCTAAAGTCGCTGAATTGAATCGTAAAATAGCAACTCAAGAGGTAAGTCACAGATATATCTTGGTCTTTCATTGGCTCTAATATATATTTTAGAATCGTTAACAAAACATGAATTTGAGAATATTTTAACTTTTTCAGGCTGATGATAGAAATCAAATTATTATAACTTGTATTTTTTATAGAAGACTTTAAAATTGTGCTTTTAATGAATATTTCTATTTTGTTTCCTACCCTTTTCAAATCCTCTAAATATTCTGTAACAGATGATTGAGGTACCTATTTAAAGCGATCGTGACATTAGTACCTGAATGTTGAACCACCTCCCTCCCCACCAAGTCCCAAATGACAAATAATTTACTCTCATTCTTTCTATCCACTATTTTTCATTTATTGAATGAAAAATTATTCAGCCCTATAGACAGTCAGGTTTGGGGACTAAAACAATGAACAGAGAGATACACATAGTGCTAGCCCTTATGAAATAAAGTCTTCTAAGAATTATGACAAAGAATGCTGATCAGTTACCAGCAATTCCTTGAAAAATGTGTCTTCCTTAAAAAATACCCACGGCATAGTCTGTCTGCTCTGATATTAGTAGGTTAAAAAAGATAGTATTAGTAGCTTACCATAGAATTTCTGTCTTCAGTTAACTTACAAATGATATAGCCAAGAAAAGAAAATGAGTTAAGATGTTAACAATTGGAGAGCCAAGAATATGTGAATTGTTATTTTTTCTCTTTATCCTTTCTGTAGGTTTTAATCTTTCAAAAAGAGCCTGATAGAAAAAATTCAAGAAATAATTGCCCTACCATGATCTAGCCCACCTGGAATTCATACCATCTTAATTGAAAAATCCCTCAATTGAAGGAGCTTAAATGTGGACTTGCTATTAAATACTAAGAAATTATTATGAAATTTTTTAGGTATAAAATTATTATAATAAGGAAGTATCTATAGAAGTATTTAGGGAGTAAAATGTATTGAAGTCTGCATTTAAATTTCACATAGCTCAGAAATAGGACTGTTCTAATAATTGAAGTGCCTTTCAAAACTAATATAATAATCCAGTGGGCCAGGGATATAGCTCAATGCCTGACAAGTGGTAAGTCCAGAGTTCGATCCCCAGTCCTGAAAAAAAAATAATAATAGTAATAATAATAATCCATACAGCCCTGCAAGTAAGTTTTGTAACTCTTTTCCCCTTTAGAAGTTATTGGGGGATAAATAGAAGTATCAAGTTACTCTGTAGTATGGAACAAACAAAAAAGGGAACTGTAATGTCATAATAATATCATGCCATAAGTATGTCATTTTCCAGAATTATAATAGTATGAAATTATGAGATAAATGTCAGTGTAGGCCAATCATTAAAGTAAGAATACTGCATCAGAGATGATACTCATTTTTCAGTCTTAATACTCATTTTCATGTCTTAAAGCATGTCTAAACATGACTGACATTTCAAAGGTATGAAAAGGCTTAAATGGCTCCCAAATAAAATCTATCATCCTACTTGATGACAAAATATAAAGAAAATATTGTCCATTTTCCTCCACATGCTTAGAATTTATGAAGATTTATGCACAAAGATTTTTTTTTAATCATCAGTTGGCTTTCTTATACATTTCAGACAGCTTTCAAGGGAGAACCTTATTAACACAATACTTCTGACAATTTTCTAGGTCCTTATAAAACATTTCCAAAGTCAAGTTAAAGAGCTGCAGGATAAGCAAGAGTCCCTTGTAGTTTCTCAAGTTCGAGAAGAAATTCTACAGAAAGAGGTAAGATGTACAAAATTTTTTTAAGCATTTCAAAATCATATATTTATATAGACAGTGTTTAAGTGTAACTTAAATACACACATAGAAATAACCTGAAAGTATCTATGACACATTAAGAAAGTGTAGACTCTCCCTAAGTGAAGCTCAGAAATTCTCAGTAAGTTTTATTTGCTCTTCAGGTTTTGTGTGCAGTATAGAAATGGGCTGAGAGAGATTCGGTTCTTAATTGTTTACTCAGAGCCATTTCTCTGCTCAGAGGAAAAACACTTGGTTTCCTTAGTCTCATAAGTTGTTAGTTGGAATGGACCCTACAATAAAGGACAGAATAAGAAGAGAAAAAGGAGTTTATTAACTTACACAGCTCACAGTGCAGGAGAAATCTCACTGTGCAGGAGAAACCTCACTAAAACCAGAAGATTTTAGCAGACTCATAGTGAGGAAATTTGGGAGGAAAGGATTAATGAGGGGATTAAAGAAAAATGTATTTTAATTTTGATCTTAAATCAGACTTGTAATTTTCATTTTGTTTAATCTTAATGAAGGAATCTAAAGAGGAGCCTTAACACTCCTTTATGTTCTCCTTTAATTTTTATCTTCCCATAGCTTCCAAGAGGACATTTATTTAGAATAATACTTCAAAAAATAAGTTCAGGGCCAGAGGGTTAGCTCAGTGATTCTGGCGCCAGCCTCCCAAGCGCAAGGACCTGAGTTCGATCCCCGGTAACCACATATAATGCTGGGTGTGGAGACACGCCCACCAACAATCAACACTGCATACCACAATGCCGGACGTGGTGGCTCACGCCTGTAATCCCAGCACTCTTGGGAGGTAGAGACAGGAGGATTGCTGAGTTCGCGGCGGTTTGCCTGGGCACCATAGTGAGCTCAGGGCCAGCCTGAACTACAAAGCAAGACCCTGTCTCAAAAAGCAAAAAAAAAAAAAAAAAATAAGTTCAGATATAAAGTCCCAAATTCTTTAGAAGTGCATTCATTTTAATATGGTTCTAGACAAATAAACTGTGTCCTCATTTTAAGCCATAAAAAGGCTTAATTATCTTGCTCAGAAAACCTGCAGAAGATACAGAAATTCATTTTCTCCAAAAAATAGCTAAGGAAGCAAAGTCTTACTATAGAAACAAAATGGTGTTTTTAGCACCCCAGAGAATGCACTATGGTCCAGTCAGAAACATCCTCTGTGATGCTGAGCAGGTATCACTAGGAAGGGACTCTGCCCACCATGACCAAGCAGCAAAGGTTTAGCAGCTAACGGCCTCCAGGGTCTGTGACCCTTTGGTAAAACTTCCCCTGAGATCTAACACAAAAACAGAATACTGCTTGTCACTTGAACCTCAGGTCCTTTAAAAAACAAGTGTGCAGAAATTTAAATAGTATTGAATTTGAACATTCTGTGTATACATATGTCACCATCCTCTTCCATTCAGTAACGATGATTTAGTTGTGTTCTAACTACGTGCTAAAAATCATCACCTAAGGGCCAGGGATTTAGCTTAAGTGGTCCCACACCTATCTTGGAAGCACAAGGGCCCGAGTCCAATTCCTGATGCTGCCCCTCCAAAAAAAAATAATAATAAACATCTTAACCCAAGTTTTCCTGCACTACACCACAGCATGTTCAGAGGGGCACCTCTCTGAGCTTTCTCAAGCTGTCTGAAACAAAGTCTATTTTTTCTTGGCAGCTGATGATATTGTTTGTCATGTTCCACATTTAAAACCCTCAGCATGTCTCTGACTTAATTGCTTTTCATTTCACTTTTTTCCCTAATGAATTTAAATAAAAATGTGTTTAAAATAAATTTAATCAACTTACAGTTTCTTGTGTATAATTGCCTTTTGATATTAACAATTAGCAAAATCTGATTGAAATTGCTTTATGATACAAAGAAAATGCAATTAATTGTTTTATAGTTTCTACAAATCCCCTCCATTTTACTTCAAGATGCTAATTGCCATTTTCTTTGTGAGCCAAGTGTGAAAATGGAGATTCTGCACTAGACTATAACCTTCTTGAAGACAGAGACTGTCTTACCTCCACATATTCAGGGTCTAAGGTGCCAGCCAACACAGAAAGACCTCAGTACTGCATTCTCTCTCCTTTAGACTCATGCCTTTATTTGTGCAATAAGTTTCTGAAAATTATAAAATGTTAAGGGCCATAAGAGAGTTACAAATGAAATTAAAGAGTGTTGATAAAAGAAATACATATTCCTTGAACTCTTTCTGTGCATCAGTCACTATTCATGACAGAGCAGTAATTCATTTGTTTCACTGCTTGGCAGCTTGAACCACTGGTAGTCCATTCATGAATGTCCATCAGATAGCTTGTACCACTAGTTCTAAAAACGGATCTAACCACTTTTATCAATCTTTTTACTAATAAAATTAATAAAAAGTCATACAGTGGAACAGTCATGCATGCATCACCCACCCACCAGTGGCTCAAGTCAGCAAGAATATGTATTCTTTTAAATCCTAAAAGTAATCCCCTTACTACAAATACTTACATCCAAGCTGATTCCACCAAAGAAAGCACCCAACTTCATGTTGAGCCTTATAACCAGGTAGATGGATGTGAGGTGAATTTCAGAGATAGGACAAACCTTTACGTCCTATACAGGGGGAAGAGAAGCTTCATTACTCAAAGAATCCAAGGAGCTACTTATCTAAAGATTTATTTTAAGATTGCCTAAGTAAAAAGAACTGTCTCCTTGTGATCCTAGTTTTTTCACTTCATGCTTCAATTTTAGATTACAAAACTGTTAGAAGAATTGAGAGAAGCCAAAGAAAACCACACACCAGAGATGAAACATTTCATGGGCTTAGAAAAGAAAATTAAACAGATGGAAGTAAGACATAAGCAGAGAGAACAAGAACTTCAGCAGGTAAAGTAGATCACATGTGCCTATTTTATAGTTCTTCAGTTTTCATTAGCTTTAATTTGCTTTAGTGTTTTTGTTTTTCCTAGTACCAGCCATCAAACATGGTACCTTGCACTTGGAAGTTAGGCATGATGCCACTGAGCTAAATCCCAGCCAATTTGCTATTGCTTTGACCTGTATATCAAGTTTCCTTTTAAGGTCTTGCACTGTATTTAAATCTTGTTAAAAATAATAACATTTAGGGCCGGAGGATTAGCTCAGTGGTTCCAGCACCTGCCTCGCAAGCGCAAGGTCCTGAGTTCAGTCCCCGGTAACCACATACAATGCTGGGCGTGGAGACTCACACCACCAGCAGTCAATACCACATACCACAGTACCGGGCATGGTGGCTCATGCCTGTAATCCCAGCACTCCGGAGGCAGAGACAGGAGGATTGCTGAGTTCGAGGCTTGCCTGGATTACATAGTGAGCTCAGAGCCAGCCTGAACTACAAAGCAAGACCCTGTCTCAAAAAAAAAAAAAAAAAAAAAAAAATACTATGTACAGGCAGAACTTTATGATTGACCTGAGTTCCACAGAGAAATCCAGGTGTGCTTTCTCAGCTTCGTCTCACCTCAGCTCTTTGGGACTGTTAAGTAGTCTTCACCCCCACTATGAACTGTAACAGTGGTGTGTCATTTCTGTATTTGCAGATAATCCAGCAGACATACCAAGTAGTAGAAACTGAGCAAAACAAAGAAATTGAGAAGTGGAAAAGGCTTGCACAGTTAAAGAATTGGGAGCTGGACAAGTTCCGCACAGAATTAGACTCAATATTAGATGTTCTTCGGGAGCTGCATCGGCAGGGCGTAGTTGTGCCAATTGTTTTTCCAGGTGAAGTGAATGCACCAGAACTTTAGTGGAAACTCAGACTTCAGATGACCTTGTTGAAAGATCTGAAGATGGATAAAATTTTTCTACTTGCAGGACAGATTTTGAAAAATTAGCTCAAATATGTTGCCAGAAGGAAACAATACAGTGTACCATTTCAGAACAAATTACCCTTAACCAAGGAGGAAAATAAAAAAGCATCTTGATGTATTTCACTGAAGATCATTAACCAGTTACATCTTAAGTGATTTATGGACAGGTTCCTTAACATCAGATAATTATAACCTTGTAAGATTTATTATAAAATGTCTCACCTCTACACTGGGAAGGGAAGGAGATTTGTGCTTAATCCACCACGTTATTTATGACCACGTGTGCATTCTTAATTTTCTATGAGACAAGAAAGCAGCTGCTTGCTTTTATGGAATGGAGTAGAGGAATGTGAGCCCTGTGGTGTGGATAGTCTCATCAGCTGTCACCTGAGCTGTAGAGCTTCCTCCCCATTTAGATGAGAGTTCTCACCATCCATACAGTTATAGAGTGAATTCTCCCTGTCTTCCAGTTTGTACCTGATACAAAGTGAAAAATATTAGGGAAATTTGATGTGATCTTTTAGGCTGTAGTATATAATTGCCAATCCTAATTTTTTTTGTGACTTTAAAAATGGAATACAGTAACTTTTACCTTTCTATTAAAAATCTGTTAGTAAAAAATAAAAATATGCATGAGTAGCTGCTTTATTTTACAATTCCCATTTCTAGAAGCAGATAAGAAATGCGTTAGATAAGGGTAAATCAAAGCTAAAGTCAACTTGTTTTCAAATGGTCTAGGCCAGGACTGTCTAATAGAAATAGAATGGGACCCACACCTGATTTCTTAATGTATAATAGTTCTGTATAAAAAAGATAAAAACTAGAAATGCAAAGCTCAATTTTTTCTTAAGTCTTCAGAATATGGTTTACATTTATAGCACATCTCAGTTTGGATTAGCAACATTCCAAGTGCTCAGTGACTATGCACCAGTAAGTGCAATTATAGGGTAATAATTACAAAGTAAAGTACTATGTAAAAGATAGGAAAATTAAATCAGTGGAATTGTGGGCAACAGATGTGAGACACAGAAATTGTTAAATGTAAGGGTTGTAATTGTCTTAATGTTCATTGTTTTTAATGTTTCTTTTCTAAGAGGGAAGTAAAAGCATTATAGTTCTCTATTTTTTTAAAGTAAAAGCATTTTAATATATAATACAATTTATTTGGCTTATTTGTATGTGCTTTTGTGTATCTCTTATTTCCTAGCCTATGAATTGAGCTGCACCATCACTCCCTTGGTTCTTTGCATTGACTTTATACATGTGTTCATCCCAAGCACAAACATAGCTGGTTCTGAAACACAATAAAATGTAAACATCAAATATTTATAGACAAGGTACATTCCACGTTGAAAAGAATTCTATACTGTTTTGTTCTGGAATAAACTGTACATCTTCTGTTAATAGAAGTTCATAAGTACCATCAAGGTATTATAACTAAAACCTCAGGAACAACTTTACTTCATTCCTTAATGATTAGCCTTGGGCTCAGATGAGAACATGGAAGATGGATACATTTAGACTATTTTGAATTGAAGATTCAAGCTCCAAAAATGATCATTCTTTTCCACTGTGATGGTTAATTTTGGCTGTTGACTAGACTGGTTCCTGAGCCATATCTGTAGCTAGGTATGTCTGTAGTTCTTTACTAACATTTGAACCGGTGGTCTGAGTAAGAAAATCCACTCTCCTCTAGGGAGGGAGAGTACATCCCAACTGGTTGAGGAAAGCCTGGACAACTAAAGGCAGAGAAGGCACTGGAGCCAAGATAGCCATCTCTTCTCCTCTTGGATACTAGAGCTCCAGCTTCCTGGACCTTCAGTCTCCAGGACTTATATCAGGAGCCCCTCAGATCCTGAGGCCTTGGCTCCGGACTGAGTTTCACCATAGGCTCCCTTGTCTCTCAAGCTTTTCTTGGGACTGAGCCAGGGCACTGGCCTCCCTAGTTCTCCAAATTATGGACAACATATCATGTAATCTAACCTCCATAATATCTTAACTTTTTTTTTTTTTTGAGACAGGGTCTCGCTTTGTAGTTCAGGCTGGCCCTATGTAGCCCAGGCAAGCCTCGAACTCAGCAATCCTCCTGTCTCTGCCTCCTGAGTGCTGGGATGACAGGCGTGAGCCACCATGCCCGGCACTGTCATAACATCTTAACTTTTAAATCCATCTTTATCTCACATTGGTTGTTTCTCTTGGGAACCCAACTGACACAGGTTTTTGTACTAGGAGTGGTTTTAGTGGAACAGAATTTTCATGTGAGTTTCTTGAATTGGTTTTGGCATTTCTAGAAATGCCAAACTGATCAGACTTGAAAATACTAAAGACTGTTTTCAACAGTAGCAGGAGCCCTATAGCCATAACATGAAATCTATAGAGACACAAAGACTTTGCATTGGATACTACTGATCATCTGTTAAGTGAGGCAACTAACATAATGACTGAATATGGTTGGTACTACTGTCGACACAGATGAAAGGATAAGATCAGGAATTTGAATTCCCAGTTCAAGCACTGCATAAAAACCTATGAACTTGTGAGGCAGATGCTGGAATTACTGAGCTAAATCCCTGCCCCTCAATTGACAATAACCTATATAAACTTGTAGGTGTCCCCAGTTTCTAATAACCACTGGGCTGAAATTGTCAAGTAAACTAGAAGGCCTCATCCCATGGAAGTGGCTGACTTACTCGTTGAAGTCCCAGTTTCAAGTGAAACCAGGAAAGACCTCGTCACCGAATTAATCTATCTACTTGACACAAAAATATCCTCCAGAGGGCCGGAGGATTAGCTCAGTGGTTCTGGCGCCTGCCTCACAAGCTCAAGGTCCTGAGTTCGATCCCTGGGAACCACATACAATGCTGGGCATGGAGACTCATGCCCACCAGCAATCAATACCACATACCACAGTGCTGGGCGTGGTGGCTCACGCCTGTGATCCCAGCACTCAGGAGGCAGAGACAGAAGGATTGCTGAGTTCGAGGCTTGCCTGGGCTACATAGTGAGCTCAGAGCCAGCCTGAACTACAAAGCAAGATCCTGTCTCAAAATTTAAAAAAAAAAAAAAAAAAAAAAAAAAAAAAAAAAAAAAAAAAAAAAAAAAAAAAAAAAAAAAAAAAAAAAAAAAAAAAAAAAAAAAAAAAAAAATATATATATATATATATATATATATATATATATATATATATATATATATATATATCTCCTCCAGAGTCATAGTTATCAAAATGGCATAGTGCTGACATTAACCATGCACACACTAACCAGTGGGACAAGAAAGTGTCCAGAAGTAAACACAGCTTTTATATTCAACTGATATTCTGTAAACCTGCCAAAAATACACAAAGAGAAATGACAGCTTCATTAATGGGTGTTTGGAGCCACATGCAGAAGAATGAAGTTGGGACCTTACCTCATTCCATATCCAAAAATGAATTCAGGTTATAGACTAATGTAACAACTGAGAAAACTACTAAAGAAAAGGAAATCTCCATAATATTGGCCTAGGTGATGGTTTTTTCAATATGACCCGAAAACACAGGCAAATAAAACCAAAAATAGGTGAATTTGCATCAAACTAAAAAGTTGCACAGCAGTGAAAACAAAAGACAAAGTGAGAAAATATTTGCAAATCATATGTATGATAAAAGACTAAAGCTATACTATAAAAGGATCCCAACAGCAAGAAAACCCAAGTTTGAAAATAGGCAAAGGACCTGAATACATATTTCTCAACCACATAAGGAGCAATAGATTAATAGGAAAATGCTCAGCATTTAATTAGCATTCATTTAGTAACACTTCCTACTAGAAGGGCTACTATCAGAATATAAAAAATAAGTGGTAAATATGTAAAGAAAAGGGAACATGTACTCACTTGGTGACAGTGTATTAGTACAGCCACTACTGAAAATGTGGAATTTCCTCAAAAAATGAAACTATCATATGATCCATCAATCCCACTAGTAGATATAATATACTAAAAACAAATGAAATTGGAAGGTCAAAGAGACATCAGCACTGCCATATTCTTGCCACATTATCCATAGTAACCAAGAAAGAGAATCCTATGTGTCCATCAACAAGTAAAAGGAAAAAAGTGTTAGACACACACACAGTACAATACTCTTGGCTCAGTCACTTTCCTGTTACTGAGACACAACACTCAACAACCACAAGTTAAAGGGGATGAGCTTTATTTCACATCACTGTTTTTAGAAGATTCGGTCCATATGTGGTGTTTCTAAACCGGGAAAGCATAAAGTGTTTGGCATGATATTCCTATCATGGTGGGCAGGAAGCAGAGAAGGAAGAGGCCAAGGAGGGATCTACACCCTCCACATCACACCACCAGTGACCACCTCTTCTGACCAGAACCCCCCAATAGCCATCCACCGAAGAGTATGGCTCCCATCATCCGTCATCTTCCAAAAACCAAACCACTGAACACACAAGTCTTGGAAGATATTCTATATGTAAACTACAACACTATTCCATTTTCAAAAACATTAATTCTGTCATTTGTACCAAAGATTTATCCTTTGTGGCTGAGAAGCCCTTCATTGTGTTTATGTAGCACATTTTGTTCATTGTTCATCTGCTGGAACTTTGAGACCAAAATGCTAATGAAATAAAGCACACACAGAAGAATATATGTCACATTGTTACTCTTACATGAGAAATGCAAAATATAAATAAAAAGCAAAATAAAAGATAGGTGATGGAAAACAGGGAGTTAGATTATACTAAAATGAAAAGGTGACCTAGGGATGAGAAGAGATGGGAGAAGAAGAAAAGTAAAAAGAAGATGCAATATCTGTATGTACCAATTCCCCAGAATGAATGATTTGTGTGTCAGAAGTCCAAGAAAGAAAGGGGAAAATGCAGTGACTTATGGCAGATGTATATTTCAACAAGACTTGTAGGTATGAATTTCAAAGATTTTACCCAAAAATGTGTGAGATCATAGATGTTAGTTGGCTTGATTTTGTCATTCTGCTTGATTTTATCTTCATTTTGACCTTCATAAATGTCGCACTGTACTCCATAGACTGGGATCCTATAATTTTCAATCGGAACAAATAAGAAAACCCATATACACCTGATAATATTGAACTCCCAGATTCTATTGGCTTTTTTGCAAACAAGTGTCCTCCCAACCATGGTGGAGCAGCCTTTCCGCCTGTACGTGAGGGGTTTAACTGTGCACTGGCTGAGGAAAGAATAATGGCTGTCTTTGAGGCTGTTGGTAAAGACAACAATGCTGATCCTCCTCAGGGCATAAACTCCCACCACTAGCTACAACTCAAAACCCACCAGGCTCCTCAAAGTACCAAATGTGTCCCAAAAGGAGGTATGCTCTACTCCAAAGAATTACTTGAGTTTTCTAACTTAAAAAGTAGAAATACAAGTGAACCATGTGGCAATGGCTATTAGGAGTAAGGGATAACAGAACATGAGAAGATGCCTCAGGCCGAAGTCACTGAAATGCACCAATAAGCAGAGAAATCCTGCATTTAATGTTGCACCTTGAAGGGTCAGAAAGGCTCCTGTTTGGAGTGAAGCATGGATCAGAAGATGGCCCACACCAAGCAAATTGGAGATAACCTATCTTCCTGTTTTAGCCTCAATAGAGGAACTTGAATTCTTACAGAAATTGGAATGTTACTGTGTACTGTATTTGTCACTTAAAACCTGATCTCACATGATGAAACATAACTTTCACTGATACCGCTACTTAGAATAAGGCCAATTTGAGGGAGGCCAGAATTCTGAAAGAACTCAATAGTCTTAGACTTCACAGTGAGGTGCCAACAAGCACTCCATTTTAACACTTAAATGGATTCCAGAACTAATACCCACAGGGTCCAAGGCCCCTTTCCCAAAGAGGGGCTGGGGACCTCAACCTGCCCCTGGCTAGGTTTTTGACTCATCATCAGGATAAGTTAATAAGAAGTATAGACAGATTTATTGAGCAGAATCAGTAAGTGCAGGTATGAGAGTGGGCTCTTGTGCAGACACACCCAATGGCATGAGATGGCCTGGGATCTGGGACTGGGGATACTTACATAGTCTAGGAGTCTTGAACTCTACTGGAGCAAAATATCCAACAACCACAACTTTGGAAGAGAGCAAATACCTTTTTCTCTATACCCGTCTAAAAGATTTTGCAGAAGCAGTTTCTTTCCAACTGGTGAGGCCAGCAATACACTTCCCTATCCCCTCAGGTACAACAGCTCTAGCCATGTCTTAAGTTAGTTCACGGGGATCTGAGTTGCCTTTTGCTCCTGTGAGATACTGTTCTGGTTCTTTACACTCATGACAGTATACACTTGGGCCTTAGAAAACAAGAAACCACAATCACTCCAGCCTTACTAAGATATCAGTATTTCAGAAAGTAGAGAGCTAACTAAAAATTCAGGGCCGTTCTACTTGACTGAAATGGTTAGGGGTCTTGTGATGAGAGGCATACTGAAATGTCCTTTGTAAGGTGGAGACTAATACCTACTGAGCCTATTTTGTTCCTTTTCTGGATGTCTGAAGATGACCTGTTTACCAAGTGACCTGAGAAGCTGCTAGTTTTGAATGAAGTCTGAAACATAAAAAGCCTCTACCAATGAACAGTTCATTCTGTTCTGCTACTGGGCTATGTAACCCAGTTGATCCAATGGTACTTTGAAGTATCAGCAACAGATAAGGGTACTGCTGGGAATCTCTGGCAAGACCCTACATATGAATCACAATGTAGGTCCTTTCACTGTTTGCAGATAACTGTTGTTCTTTTGAAAGAACTCTTGGCTGCTACTGAGGCTGAGTAGAAACTGAACACTTCACCATAGGCCACCAAGTTACCTTGCAAACAGAGCTTGCCGTCATGAACTGTTCATGACCTACCTACAAAGACATAAAAGTAGGTATGCACAGGGACAGAGGTTAGCTCAGTGGTTCCGGCACCTGCCTTGCAAGGGCAAGGTCCTTAGTTCGATCCTGGTAACCACATACAATTGCTGGGCATGGAGACTCACGCCCACCAGCAATCAATACCACATACCATATACCACATACCACAGTGCTGAGTGTGGTGGCTCACGCCTGTAATCCCAGCACTCAGGAGGCAGAGACCAGAGGATTGCTGAGTTCAAAGCTCGCCTAGGCTACATAGTGAGCTCAGAGCCAGCCTGAACTACAAGGTGAGACCCTGTCTAAAAAAAAAAAAAAAAAATAGGCATGCACAGCAACATTCCAGCATCAAGTGAAAGATATGTATGTATGTATGAGATCGGTCCTGAAAGTACAAGTAAATTACACGAAGAAATGAACCAAATGCCCATGGTTCCTTCTCCTACTTTGCCTTCTCCTCCCTAAACCTGCAAATATGGTCTTATGGTGAGTAACCTCAATGGTTGACAGAGAGACTCAGGCTTGTGGCAGTATCTGTACTGTCCCTACAGGGCAGTGATGGGAAGAAATCTTCCCATTACTCAGAGTTTGGGGCAGTTCAGCTTGTGGATTTTGCTTAGAAGGAAAATGACCATGTACGGAATTATACACCAATTCATAGACTGTAGCCAATGCTTTGACTGAATGGCCAGAGAATTGGAAAGAACATAATTAGGAAATTGATAATAGAAATTTAAGAAATATATGGATAGATTTCTCTGAATGAGCCAAAAAAAAAAAAAAAACCCCTTGGAGCTATTGTGGCCATGTGAAAGCTCGCCAGTGGGTGGGTTAGCACAGCAGAGGAGGACTGTTAATAATCCAGTGGACAGAATACCTGTCATATAGATACCCAGCAGCTTTTTTCTTCTCTGGCCACCCCCATCATCACTCAGTAACCTCATGAATAAAATGGCTTTGGTGTCAATAATGGAGTTTATGCATAGGCTTAGTAACATGGACATCCACTTCCTAAGGTACACCTGGCTATGACCACAGTTACACGTCCACTTTGACAATTCCAAAGTTCCACACTGAGCTCTCAGTCTGGTACCATTCCTCAGGGTGATCAGCCAGCGACATGGTGGCAGACTGATAACATTGGACCACTTACATCAAGGAAGGAGCAATATTTGTCCTGGCTGGGATACTCTGGATATGAGTATCACTTCATGGCATGCAAAACTTCTGCCCAAAACTACCATCCATTGATGTACAGGCTGCTTTATCCACCATCATAGTGTCCCCCACACCATTGCTTTTGACCAAGGAGATTACAGCCAGTGAGGCAGAGGGCTCATGCTCATAGAATTCACTGGTTTACCGTATTCCCCACTATTCTAAAGCAGCTGACTTTACATGCAGTTAGAATGGCAACTGGGATAATGCCTTGCAAGAATAGGATAATGTTCTCCAGAAGGCCACACACAGAAACAAAGACTATCATTGTTCCAGTTGTTATGGCACTATGTTGTTATGAATATGTCAGTGTGAACACAGGTATTAAACACTTTTTCTCTGATTCATCATGTAACATACAGTGTATTTACTTTATGTCTGTATTATTAATTGTACATCTTAATTCCAGGATATCAGAAGAGTAAATATGACTCAGAGACTTACCCCTTCTTCTATGGAAACAGTTAATCCAGTTTTCTTTGTACACAAGACAGTTGTATTGTATGGAGACATTATTATAGGTAGAAAAGCCAGCTAGACATATGTAGGCAGATAGAGAGGGCCGGCCCTTGAAAGACTTGCAAAAAAGAGGATCCTATCCTTCTGAAGGTCAACACCATCAATGAGAAACTACAGGCTTCATTCTCCTCCCTGGGTGGAAGGTCAAGGTCTGGATCCAGCCCCTCCCTGGAAGACAGTAATTACAAAATCCCCAGATAATGGGCAGGACCTTGAACCACCTGGAGGAGTCTCCTGACAAGCAGGACCCTCTAGGGCTTGATTTCTCATTGGACCCTATTCAATCAAAAAGTTGCTGAAGTAGCTATGCTTGTCATTTACCCATTGGTTAGTCACAGTTTGCCCATTTCTTTCAAATCTTATTGGAAGCCCCCACTGTACTCATTGGTTAACTGTAACCCGTCTAGCTTTTTTGAATCTTATTGGTAGCCCCCTATTTCAGACCCGCCTCACCTCGTGGCTTTGCTCCATAAAAGCCTTCTAAAAAGTGAGGTAGAGGGGTTACCCACTTTCCGGGCCCCCCTTATGTCTCTCTTAAGGCAGAAGCTTTCTCTCTCAATAAAATTTTCCTACTCAAACCTCCGTCGTTCCTAAAATTCATTCTTCAATTTTTAGAGAACACAAACTCGCGTTTCAGCTGGGGTGTTAGGCCTTAACTCTCCTGCATCAACATTACCTTATTATTGAATTTATTTGGATATTAAATATGGTGCAAGGAAACAATGTGGGTGACATGTTGACAAGAAGTAGACATAATGGCTAATTCTAGGTGTCTGTGAAGTTATCTTCAAAAGAGATTGGCATTGGAATCTGTGAACTGAGTAAGCAAGGTTAGCTTCACTCACCGAAGGTAGGAAGCAATTATCTAAATAGCTGAGGGTTTGCAGAACAAAAAGCCAGAAAAAAGGCAAATATACTCTGCTCTGGAGCCAGGACAGCAATTTCTTCTGGTTGCTGGACAGCAGGACTCCAGGTTTCTGAACTTTCAGACTGGTCCTCCAACTCACAAACAAGGTACAACAGGACTTCTCAAGCCCTCATAATCATACAAGTCAATTCCTGCCATAAATCCTCCCACCACACACACACACACACACACACACACACACACACACACACAAACTATTGGCTCTGTTGCTTTGGAGAGCCCTGACTCAACCTCCAGTGCCATCCTGCTACCTAAGCCATGAGACATCTACATACATAGTGCTTCTCTTCAGGAGCCTTATTAGGATTAAATAGCTTGCTACTTTTCTTCTATGCAGCAACATGTATTTTAATTATAGACCAAGCTAAACTTTTCATGAAATATCTGAATATTTTCATGCAAAAGTTAATAATCCAATTCTAAAAACAAGAAACCAAATTTGGTAAATTAAAAATAAAGTTTAGGGCTGGAGGGTTAGCTCAGTGATTCCGGCGCCTGCCTCGCAAGCGCAAGGTCCTGAGTCAATTCCCAATAACCACATACAATGCTGGGCATGGAGACTCACGCCCACCAGCCATCAATACCACATAACACAGTGCCGGGCGTGGTGGCTCACGCCTGTCATCCCAGCACTCGGGAGGCAGAGACAGGAGGATTGCTGAGTTCGAGGCTTGCCTGGACTACATAGTGAGCTCAGAGCCAGCCTGAACTACAAAAGTGAGACCCTGTCTCTAAATAAATAAATAAACAAACAAACAAATAAATAAATGTTAGCTGTGTTCAAAGCTAACTTTCATGATGACAGCCACTTTGGCACAAATTTGAATTAGTGTACTTTTTGTTGAAAATAATATATACAATCTTAGACATCGATCAAGATCACCCTCCTTTTAAATGGAAATGTACAAGCCATCGCGACACCAATAACAGTCAAGCCTCCAGTTTACAGGATATTGTGAGGGTTTTGGTTGGTTGAGTGAAGTGAGAAGCCACTGCAAAGTCTGAGCAGAGAAGTAATTCTACTTAACGAAATGCAAAGGACCACTTAGTGCTCTAGGTTGGAAGTTCTTATAGATATGTTAAGAAGATCAACCTAACACAACCACACCTTAATGGCAAAGTTGCAACCCCCCCTCCCCAGTACTGTTTTGCAGAGGCTGCTGCATTGGGCCACCCAGATTTCCTTCACTAGCCAGTATCCATTCCCAGCTGCAGCTCCTTTCCCTCAAGACCTTACCTTGAACAATGCCAAAGCCATCTCTACCTTACCATGACAAACAGTTATGCCCCTGCCCAAGGAAGCTGTGAGTCTGTAGAGCTGTTCCTACAGGAGAAATTCCCACAAGATCAGAATGAGTCTTCGATGAGATCTCATTCCTGCTAGCTTTTCCACTGCCTGGGCTGCTTCCTGTCACCTTCCTTCTTCTTGTAGTTCCCTCCCATTAAGTCACTGCAACAGCTCAGGCTCTGCTTCTATGTGACCTGACACAGACACCATTGTTATAAGTCTTTTGATTTATATCTTTAATGCAGTTCATCCTCACACACTTCTCTCAATCAAACGCTAGTGTTTCCAAATTCCTTGTGCTAGCTCTTAGGTTCCAGGGATACTATGCAGATAGATTTGTGCACACAAACTCTCTAGTACTTATACTGGGCCTATTCTCCTATCAAAGATTGTTTTGGAATGGAGCTTATATTTAAATATAGAATGAATACTATATTCACATTTTAATATTCATCTAATTTCATTCTGAATGCACACCCGAAGTAGTCTGCTTCAGATTGCATTCATTATTCATTTACAAAGCAAACCATAGCCACATGGCTCTCCAAATCCCATTTCTTACCCCTGAAATCCCAAAATGGAAACCTGGACAAAATCTTCAAATAAGCACAATATGTATCCTACATTAAAAAAAAACTCTACTTATATACAGGAGATATATAAAGAATAGAAGGAAGAAAACAATTTGTTCCATAGAGAGCAGATGGAAAAAAATGCTGGAAAGGTAAATACATGACCCCTGTATTTCTGGACTTTATGATCTAGAGATGTGTCCAAGGCCCTCACACTTATTTTCCCTGGAAATGTAAACATATAACTCCTGGGCCAGGCACTTTTCTCTAGAGTTCTCTTCCCAGGTACACAGTTGTAAATTATCTTCGCAAGGCTTACTCTTAGCCCAGCATAAGAAATTTTCAGCAAAATTTGTTCAAAAGCCCCAACACTTAGAAAAGCAAGAATATTTATTCTATACTTCCAATATATCTACCTTACAAATCAGCAGAAGCTGCCAACTCTACCTCTGATCACAGGATGGATGGTGTCACCTCCGACATCTCTACGCCTGGCGCAGGCATGAAGACTTTCTTTTCCATGATACACTACTGGGTGGTACTGTCACCAAACTGGGTTTGAAGAGTTCCTTGGAACTGAAGGGAAGAACCTGATCCACCCTAAATGTTTTATGTTGGAGGTTAGCCGACTCCTGTTACAGAAAAAGACATTTTAAGACTAGTCAGGGAGAGACATAGGAAGAGTTTTATTAAGCAGAAATTAAAAGGTACACTCAAAGAAATAGAGTATGGGGGTCTTCAAGAGAGAGAAAGTCCATTAGGAGGCAGAATTGGATGTATTTATGGGGACTTGGAGAGGGTTAAGATGAGTGATTTAGGATGTATATTTCTGGCAGGTTCTGTCAGAGAGCAGGACATTTACACATGCTTGGAGTTGAGATATCCACTGATATTGCTGTTCTTTGAGAAAAGAGGAAGCACAATTTATAGGTGAAGAGGACAGATCTAGGGCCCAACTTATAGGTTTACTGTGTCTTTAAGACCCCTAGGATTTTTCTTTTTCTTTAGTGAGTTTCCTGGAAGGAAAAAAAGCTTGAGTAACTTACAGTGTCCTGAAGCTGTAGTTTTGTAAGTACAGTTTTAAAATCTTCAATAACGTGTCTATTTTGCCTATTAAAAAAATTTTTTGTAGCTACCTGAGCATAATATATTATTTTCTTACCAGTCAGACTATTGCAATAGAAATAAAATACCTCATGTATGCAATATATGCTTTGGCAAACTTTTAGGAGCTTTGTGAAAAACTCCACTGAATTTATCCTGAGATGGATGTACAAATTCAGTCATTTAAAAAAAATCATCTCAATTCTTTTTCCAATTTCTTCAAAGTTTTTCCTTTTTAAAAATCCCAGGTGACTTATACAATATGCTCTTTGGTAATTTTAGGTTTGGGAGAGAGTTCAATAATTCTCCAGACCTCTCAGTTTCTGTATGTCATTAATAATGGAGACACGAAGCTTTGTCTCCAATGATCTTCAGGGAGAGAATACCCTTAGAACATAGACCTCGTTTCCCTCTGGAACAGAGGGCAGGCTTGCTTGCTGGCCAGGACAGAAAATGATAAGCCCTAATAGGGAAGAGACAGGGCGGCTTCACTTGTAGTCCCAGCCCAAATGGAATGCCTAACCTTGGAGCTCCTGGGCTACGATGTCAACTCACAGAGTACACAGCGTCCTCCCTAGTCCCATCCACCCCCAGGAGACTTAACAATTCAGGAAAACTCGATTGGTTTTCTATTCCTGTTGTAGCAAGTTTCTAAAATGGTGGATTTTGGCAATGACCAGAGACAGGAATACACGACAGAAACTGCTTCAGTTGCTTTAAGCAGATTGTCAGTAGAAGAGTTGAGTGCTAATGACTCTTTGTGAGGCTCACAGGGAAATAAGCATTGCAGAGGGAAAAAGTGTGTCTTACAGAATACCTAAATCACCACAGACTCTCGATGGAAATACAGGCTTTAAAGGCACTGCAGGTAAAGGGTTCAGATGGAAATGGGGAAGATATGATTAGAAGCCAGAGAAAAGAGGGATTCTTGTTACAGAGTGGCAGAAAGCTTAAGTGATTGTGTTCCCCAGTTATGTAGAAGGCAAAACCCATCAACTGTTAACTTGGGATATTTAGGTAAGTGGATTTCCAAGCAAATTATTAAATACGAAGTCTGGTTTCTTCTTGCTGCTTATATTAAAAGTCAAGAGGCAAGAGATAAATTGAAGAAAAAGTTGTTACATGAAGAAGAATCAGGACCTCATAATTTGGGAAATTATTGGACAATATTGTAAAATACTCTAAATTTTGAGGAAAAGTATGCTATGGAGAAGAAGTGAAGAATGTGGCTGAACTTCAGCAAGAGTCCTGAAAGGACCAAAAGTTATAATATCTAGTTATACAGGGGCTATCTGTAAGCATTAGGAGTATGATTTATGATCCATTCAATTGAGAAAATCTAGGATTAGAGAGATTTTTCAGGGATGGTCTGTGGAAAAGCCTCCTTTTCTGATGGAATGATTTCCTGTCACATTCAGGAGACCTGCTGACAGTCATGACAATGATACACTGTAGCACTCCAACTTGAACTGAAAGGGAGCTTCAGTAAAACTGCTCAGTTAAAATGCATTCTACCCTTCAGGACACAAGAACAGTGGTTCAAAAACCAGAGCTTCAGCGCCAGGAGAAGGAGCCCAAGCCACAGAAGATTATTTCCTTGTCTTAAAACCCAATAGGATTTTTTTCAGTTGAATTTTGAAATTTGTCAGGATGGGTGACTTTTCTTTTTTCAATATTTATAACTATTATCTTACATTAATCACACCATTGTACTGAGGAAGCAAATACATTTTTTTCTTGGTTTATAGGTCCCTAAGTGGAGATTACTTTTCCCTATGTTGGATCGTATGCAGGATCTGCCCTTCTTGACTTACAGGTTAAGGATATGAGATTTGTGAGTTTTTTAGTTGATAAGACTTAGATAATAAATATATTGGACTTTGATGCTGTAGTAGATTGAAACTTTATAGTGGGGTGGGGTGATTTTTTTCTTTTCTCAGTACCAGGGATTGAATGCAGGACCTTGCACTTGCCAGACAGGTGCGGGCCACTGAGCTACATCCCCAGGCCAGAATAAATATATTTTCAACGTGGGATACACACCAGCCTTTGGGGCCAAAGGAAGACTGCCATGCTACTGGCTTCCCAAATACAGCCACACCCTAATCCTTAGAACTTGTGAATGTCTCATCATATAGCAAAGATACTTTTCAAATGTGATTAAATGAAGGATTTTGAGATGGGGAAGTAATCTCAGGTAACCTAATGTAAGTCACCAGAGTCTTTTTAAGATGGAGGAGAGCAAAGACCTGGAAAGTGGAAAATAATGTCACAGTGATATGTGGCCATTAACCAAGAACTGTGACATCATCTGGAAACTAGAAAAGGCAAGAAAATGGCTATTCCTTAGAGCCTCCAGACGAAACACAGCTCAGCTCATCCCTGGTTACTAACCCATGACACTGGTATTGGAGATTTGTACTGTAAGTATAAAGGAATAAATCTATATTGCCAATGTTTGTTATATATATATAT
>PVIC010020869.1:0-29086 GCA_004025085.1 Thryonomys swinderianus | reverse complement strand
AAATTGGATTCCCTCACACTAGCAAGTGGGAACCAGAGCTGCCTTCCTGCCCTTAGCTCAGCTCTATTCTCCCCTGCTCTGCTATAGACCTTCTGGTTCCTGGCTTTTGAAACGAGGCCAAGTTCCTTATTATTTGAAGAAGTGAATGAATCTCTGTATAATTTTGAACTGAGAGAAAATTGTGAGTTTAGAAACAAATAAATGTGTGTAGAAGGTAAGAATTAGAAGGGTTGGAGCCTTCAAAGTTGTTTGCTGTGATACTGCAACAACTTTGCTTCACAGCTCGGTTCCCCCACTTGAGTGAACGTGCCAGGAGTGCTGTCTCAGGGCTGCCGGCCTCTGAGTGACCAGGTAAACTTCCCTGAGCTGAGCCTGCATGTGTTTCTCTGAGCTAACACTCATGAGGACTATTGTCCCTTTGTGCAGTAGCCAGGGAGTGACCGGGTCTTTATTGTAGCTGTTTGCTGTAATGATTTGACTCTGTCACTTTAAGACATTTAGAGGTTTTATTCCTTTTCTGAGGGGAGAATCTATACACCTGTGTGTGTGTGTGTGTGTGTGTGTCTGTGTGTCTGTCTAATATATATTAATTAGATATGTATTGTTTAAATTTAAAGAAAAAAGGCGGCGGCAAAGTCGTTCTTCAGAGAACATTCGCTAGTCTGTTTACACACTATACATTGGCTGCTTTCATGTAAAGATTATGATGAGGTTGAGTCATTTATACTCAAATGGACATACCTTAAGGACATATAACTGAAATAAATAGGTCACAGATGTGTAAATATCATATCTTTTCTCTGCTATAAGAAACTGAAGTTGTAAATTAGTTCTAGAATGCATGATTGATATTGTGAAATAGTAAACATTCAGAGGGAAATGGGCTTTAGGGGTAAGTAATGAGAGGAAAGAAAAAAACTGATTTAAAAAAGTAAACAAAGCTTATGTATAAAGGGGTGGGGGTTGTAGGGTAGGTGAGGAAGGGGAAAAATGAGAATTATGTCATATACTGGTACAAAATCTCAATGTTGAGCATGTAACTGATGTGTATATATAATGTACTAGTAAATTAAATTTTAAAAAAGATTATGTAGGTCTATTTTGTGATTTTTAAAAAATTACATACTTCATCACATTTCTGGAGGATAAAAGTTATTTTCATCTAGGGACGTCTCAGAAACAGTCACTATCATGTCCTTACAGCATGGTTTGATACTGATCATTTCCTGGTTTGATATTGATCATTTTCCCGTGCTGGCACCTCTCACAGCTTTCCTAAGTTCATGACACCACAGTCACATGGTCCTCTCCATAGGAATTAAGTAGCACTGAGATTTCAGCTTTCTCAAACATTAAATATTTAAGGTTATTTTCATACCAGCAGGTCTGGTGAGCATTTGAAAGAGAGCAGGTGAAAGAGAAGTTCCCCTTGTCTCTAGAAGTGGAGGCTTCCTACCCCATAGCAGCTCTTCCTCTCCAGGTACCACAGACTTTAAGCCGCCTCTGAGCAGCCATCACACAGCTTCTTCCGTAAATGGCAGGACAGAAAGAGAGGATTTCTGTGGAGGAGTAGACTTTCAGCGGGTCTGCCTAGCACAGCACAGTGCTTGCATGTGTTACACAGGGAATCCTGCTTTCCAAACATTCATTACTTGCGTTTCTGCAAGTAGAAAGTAAGGGAAGCCAGTGAAAGCCTGAGCACAAACATGCACACTAATGAGCCAGCCACTTAATAAGGCAGTCCTCATTCCAGCTTGTCATTTCCCTCCTAGCATCTCTCCCATCCGTCTCTCCCTGTTTGTGCTGTGCGTCCTTTGGTCACCCTTGATATTGGCAGTATAGCCTGCAAGTTGAGCAAAAGATGCAGCGTGTCACACAGGCAGTGGAAATGAGATGGAGGCTGTGTGGAAGTGTGAGATTATTTAACAGTTGAAGAAGAAAATTCTATGACAAGAATAATATTACTGGAAAGTCCTTGCTTTGAATACCAGAAGATTGACTTGAGTGTCATATATTGAAAAACCCTTGAAGAAACTGATGATGCCCTTGATTATTTTCTGTAAAATTTACTCTGTGAGTCTGCTGTATAAAGACTTACCTGAAGTGATTGTCAGATTGGTACCTTTTATATATACATTATGATCACATTAAACATTGAGGATTTGTACCAGTACATGTGTGATAAGAGTTTTGATAGAACCATTGCTAATAAAATAAATGTTTGCTTCATTCATTATCTTTTTTAAAAAATTCATTTTATTGGGCTGGAGATTTAGCTCAGTGGTTCTGCCACCTGTCTAGCAAGCACAAGGTACCTGGTTTGATCCCAGTAACCACATACAATGATATGATATTGGGCATGGTGACTCATGCCCACCAGCAATCAGTACCATGCCCCACAGTGCTGGGCGTGGTGGCTCATGCCTGTAATCCCAGCACTCGGGAGGCAGAGGCAGGAGGATTGCTGAGTTTGAGGCCAGCCTGGGCTACATAGTGAGCTCAGGGCCAGCCTGAACTACAAAACAAGACCCTATCTCAAAAAAAAAAAATTCATTTTATTGTTACATTTTATAAATATATTATGATCACATTCAACATTGAGAAACTGTACATGACACATTTTGATGCTCATTTTTAGGTTTTCTTTGTTATGGAAGTATCTTATTTCCCTGTCGATTTTGAAGGATGGTTTACAGAATACAACAATCTAGATTGGAAGTTGTTTTATTTTAGGGCTTGAAATACTTCATTCCAGGCTCTCGTTGACTTGAGTGTTTATACTGAAAAGCCTGCTGTAATTCTCATGGACTTCCTTTGTTTGTTCTTCTGTTGGGTTTCTAGAATCTTGATTATTATATGCCTAGGTGTAGAGTTGTTTAGGTCACGGCCACTTTGAGTCCTATATGCCTCACTTATCTGTATGTCAAATTCATTCATTATCTTGAGAATTAATGTGTAGTTGTGGTTTAATTTGCGTATTATGGTGTTAAATAGTTCATCGCTTTTTGTAGGTGGTTTGAAGATGAACTCAACCTTTCATCTCTACTTAAAATTATATTTTGATTCTCCTTTAAAGTTGTTTTTCTGTTCCATAAACAACCATCCCCACTATTCATTTGTTTCCGCTGTAAGGTTTGTTACTGGGCGGGGTGGGGAAGGCACTCAAAATTCTTATCCTTTCCAGAACCTCAGAATGTGTCCTGGCATTGGAAGTAGGTTTGTTACAAAGAGAATTAGTTAGGATGAGGCTATGCTGGGGTAGGGTGGGCCCTTAAACCAATATGGCTGATGTCCTTGTGCTAAAGACAGACACAGAGGGAAGATGGTCTTCGGGGTCCCAGACCAGAGTTGTCACCTATGTTGATGGGGCAGAGATGGGAGCAAAGTGTCTATAAGCCAAGGAACTTCAAATGCTTCTGGCAGCACCACAGGCTGAGGGGAAAGCATGGAGCAGATTCTCCCTTTAGGTGGGATCAGCCTGATATACTTGGTGCCATTTCTGGAGCCTCTAGAACCATAAAAGAAACCATTGCTGTTGTTCTAAGCCTCCACTTTGTGGCTGGGTCAAGGGAACACTGGGAAACTGATGTATGGAGTTTTCAGAAAACTACTAATCCTTGGACTGGATTTTGGTTTTGGCACAAAATGGCTTAAAAGTCTGGTTGGAAAATGGTGAGAAGTTATTTTATTGCCCTAAGCTGAATATGGCTTAAATAACTCATTTTTCCTGTATTAAATTAGTAGTGTCTTATTCAAGGGATTGAATATATCTGTTAATGGCTGATGTGGAAACAGTCTTCACTATGATAGAGTAATGGAGAATTCTGTGTTAATCTGTACATCAGTTGGTCGTATTTCTTTTTCATGGAAACTCTCAAATTCAAAATAGGAATTTCATCTGGCCATGGTGGTGTTCACCTGTAATCCTAGCTTCCAGAGAAGCTGAGGTAGATGGGTCCCAAGTTTAAGACCAGCCTAAGCAACAGAGCAAGACCTCAGTATCAAAATGAAAATTAAAAGAGCTGGGAATACAGGTCACTGATAAATTGTCTCTGGGTTCCATCCCTACTACAAGGTAGGGGCAGGGAAGGAATTTCAGTAGCAACTTCTCCTTAAAGCCAATGTATTACCTTCAGATAGGCTATAAAATATATGTTTGGGGTAGAAGATTCTGAGGTCTCAATAGTCAGGAGTAATAGTGTGTCATTATCATCAGTGCCATTTAAAAACAATTACTGTGCAGCCTCAGATAGAACCTGAGATTGTGTTGGATGCAAACAAGGGGAAAATCCTATGAAAAGTATAGTGTCCTGGCAAAGTCAGCCAGTAAACTCTCATTCGAGTTGAAAGTATGTAATTCCTACAATAACAGTTGCTGGCTATAGTCTGAGTGTACCATACTTGGCAGGCTCCTGGGTTTGGGGCAGTGGAAGTGAAACCTAATCATTGACTCTGAGATTTATAATAGTGTTGCTATTGAGGAAAGTGGTGAAAAGTTGATTGATAGTTTAAGACAAACTATAGCAAGAAACAGGATATATGCTTTCCATTTATACCTGAGATTCCTCCCTGCCCCATTTCCGGGCTCTTTTTACATTTGGTTTTGGGTGTTTCATGAGGGTATGGATTCCCCTCCTCTTCCCAAATTCAGACACTAAATGCAAAATAACAGGAAATTTCAATTCGGCCTCTCTATGGTCAAGGAATGTCTTTTCAGCTGTGTTTGTTACTCTTTCATATTAGTTATGGTTACTGTAACTTCTCAGCAATATTTAAATTTTTTTTAAAAAGTCCTCCAAATTGGATTTTATTTCAAAATTATTAAAAAAAAGAAACCATCCCTTTAAAAATTTATATGGTAAGATTACATTTCCAGTAACTTTTTAAAGAAAACTTATTTGGGGCATAACTTTAATAAAATTTAACATTAGTATGGTTTAATTGTCAGGTCTCTTAAATACTGTACTGAATCTGTTCACTCTGTAAAAAGTTATGTTCTTAACAGATGAGGTATTCACTTAAATATAAAAACATATACTGTAACTATGACTAATAACTCAGAATGTGTGTTTTTGAGTTTATCAAAGAGGAGTACCTCGTTATCAAATAATGTCATTTGACTAGCCAGATCTGTTGGGAGTATAACAGAAAAACCACTGGCTGCTTTAAATGAGCTCCTTTCTGAAATGGTAATACCGTTTCAGAAGTGGATTCTAGCGTTTTCAGGGATTAGCCGATGAAAACCAACTCGTTATACAAGTGGTTTGAGAACAAAATGGTTAGTTACCCTGTTATGGATTCATTGTTTTTCCTCAAAGGAATAATTTATTTTTTGCTAAGTTATATCTATTTTAAATAATTGAGTAAGAACAAACCCTACTTTTCATTCCTTAGACTCTTTGGTCATATTCCGTACCAGTGCTAGTTTGAAATCTTAATTACCTGAAGAGTTAGAATGGTGTCTGAAGAGTTCTGAAGAGTTCAGAATGGTGTTTTGTAACTTAAGAGTTTCTGTTAGAACTGCAGTGTAAATCAGGAAAGTAGGCAGCCAGGGCTAGTAAAAGTAGGATACAAAGAAATAGGAATGAATTGGCTTGGTGAAGGACCTAACTTAAGTGTGTAATTCTGTTAACATTTGTGTACCAAGAGAGAGACAGAGTTGCTGATACCTCACGTAAGCTCTCTGCCATCAATCCATGCCACCAGCCCCAGTATTCACAAAAATAATTCAAATTTTTCTTCTGTAGTTAAAGCTATATTTAATGTAGCTATGCTAAAGGTGTTAATCACAGTGGCTTTAGAGACTTCTGGGCCTTGTGTAAGTCAGAAATTGCTCATTTGGAAAATACTGAGTGAAACTCAAGTTGAGGAAAAATGAAGATGTGGCCTTATGAAGCAGAACTTTTCAGACTCTCGGTGTCGTGGGAGGCCCTGTGGTGGAGTAGGAAGACCTAAAGTGTTGCCCTGGTTAGCTGAGGACCTGCAGCAGCTCTTTTACCTCCCACCCTAATCCCCAGCTTCTGTTTTCTCACCTATCATGTGGGAAAAATACTGAAACTGATTACCAGGTGGTTGTCAGGAGCAAACACAGCGATGCTTGTGGAACACTGTCTTGGCCAACTTTCCATCACTGTAATAAAACCCCAGAAGTAATCAACTTTTAAGGGCTCACACCACTTGTTTTGGGCTCACACCCCATGGCTGCTTGGATCTGTTGCTTTGGGGTCATAGTGCAGACATCAGTATGGGACTGTGTGGCAGGAGATGCCTGTTTTCCTCATAGTGGTTGGGAAGGAGAGGCAGACATAGGGAAGCAGGGCATAGGATCTGAGTCCCTCCAGGGGCATATCCCAGGGTCCTTATTTCTTCCATAAGAACCCATCTCCTACAAGTTCTGCTCTTTTCCAGGCCTTCAACAAAAAGGCCTTTTGGGGGAACATTCCAGGTCCTTTCAAGATTCTTACTTTTTGTATACTGTTAAAAATAAGACTTTAGCCGGACGTGGTGGCTCACACCTGTAATCCCAGCACTCGGGAGGCAGAGACAGGAGGATTGCTGAGTTCGCGGCGGCTCGCCTGGGCACCACAGTGAGCTCAGCAAGACCCTGTCTCAAAAAGCAAAAAAAAAAGACTTTAAAGATGTAATATATGGTCATGAAAGTTTTTATCTCTTTATTTCTAATGTTATAGTTTAATAAGATGCTGATTTCTCTGAGTTTATTATTCTTTTTTTTTTTTTTTTTTTTTTTTTTGCTTTTTGGAGACAGGGTCTTGCTTTGTAGTTCAGGCTGGCCCTGAGCTCACTATGGTGCCCAGGCAAGCCGCCGCGAACTCAGCAATCCTCCTGTCTCTGTCTCCCGAGTGCTGGGATGACAGGTGTGAGCCACCACATTTGTGGTATGCAGTGTTGATTGTCGGTGGGCGTGTCTCCACGCCCAGCATTATATGTGGTTACCAGGGATCGAACTCAGGTCCTTGCGCTTGCGAAGCTGGCGCCGGAACCACTGAGCTAACCCTCCGGCCCCGAGTTTATTATTCTTTATACCATAGGGTTTGTGTGCCTATCCCAAGAGTGCTCCTTTCCAGTCAGGAGTCTGGTGGGAAACTAGTTAGTTCCATGGCTAGCTAGGCCTTGGGCAGGGATGTTTTTTTATTCTCCAGCTCTGACTGACTCCTGTACCATTGTTAGTTAAAATTTCAACATAGGGCGGGAGATTTAGCTCAGTGATTCCTGGCCTGCCTCGCAAGCGCAAGGTCCTGAAATCAATCCCGGTAACCACATACAGTGCTGGGCGTGGTGACTCACGCCCACCAGCCATCAATACCACATACCACAGTGCCGGGCATGGTGGCTCATGCCTGTAATCCCAGCACTCGGGAGGCAGAGACAGGAGGATTGCTGAGTTCGAGACTTGCCTGAGCTACATAGTGAGCTCAGGGCCAGCCTGAACTACAAAGCGAGACCCTGTCTCAGAAAAAAAAGAAAAGAAAATCAGCATAAATCATGGATATCACCTATAATAATCACAAACATGGCTGCAAGTTGTATTCATCTTACTCTAACAATACTTTAAAAATGCCTCAGACTCACAAAGTTCAGGGCTTATTCCTTTGGTGAATCACTGTTAGACTCCAGCTCCTCTTAACCTTGGTCGCCTCTTCACCATGGCTACCTTGCCTTTTCTAAGCTTCCTGAAGCACCAGCACTGACACCCGTGGCTTACCTTTCATGAGAAAAGTTGCCCATCAACACTGGTGCTGCCCTTGGCTGCTCACTTGGCTCTGCCTGTCTCCCACCCTTGGATACCACGGTGGTGCTTCCATGTCCTCATTACATGGGGGAGGGCCAGTGGGGGGAGTGCGGGCTTCCCAGTCGATTTACGAAGACAAAGTCTCAGATGCAGCAGGCACAGGTGACAGATACCATCTGGGTTCAGTGTTCCCATTGCACCATCCGTTCTCCTCAGCCCGCTGAACCGCAGCCAGTTGCCAATCTGACCAAATGGCCTCTGCTGTTACTAGTGAACTTACCTTGTAAACACACCCTTATCAAATTCTACTCAAAGCCACTGAATGTTTTGTACAATCATTTAATTTTTGTAGTTAGGGAGACATGAAGACTTGTCAGCATGTTTATATTTTCATTAACTGTGGTGTTTTTCGTTTTTCACATCAAATTTCCCTCTTCAGAATAGTAAAAGGCCGGGCCGGAGGGTTAGTTCAGTGGTTCCGGCGCCTGCCTCTCAAGCACAAGGTCCTGAGTTCAATCCCTGGTAACCACATACAATGTTGGGCGTGGAGACTCACGCCCACCAGCAATCAATACCACAGTGCTGGGCGTGGTGGCTCACGCCTGTAATCCCAGCACTCGGAAGGCAGAGACAGGAGGATTGCTGAGTTCGAAGTTTGCCTAGGTTACATAGTGAGCTCAGAGCCAGCCTGAACTACAAAGTGAGACCCTGTCTCAAAAAAAAAAAAAAAGAATAGTAAAAGGCCAGTCTGGAGAACTGCAGGCTGCATTAGGTTGATTCTTATAGAACAGAAACAACTGGTCTAATTTAATATTACAAATTTAGTGGGTAAGGTAGAGAAAAAGTTCTCTGAAGTAATATGAAATGGTTTTCTGATGCTCTCTGGTACTACTTTTGTTTGGATGGTTTCTCTTATTTGTACATATTAAATAGTGAGTAGGCATTACATTCATATATGTGTACAAAGAAAACAATATACATCTCAGCTTAGTGTCACACACTTGCAGTTCCTGTACTCCAGGAGGATAGCAAGTTCAAACCCAACAGCTTAGCTGCTTATGACCTTAGGATCTCAAAAATTAATTTAAAAAATGATAAGAGGGTTGGGGGTGGCGCTTAGTGCAGGACTCCTTGGTTTAATTCCAAGAACCAATAATAAACAAACACCCAGCAGTGTGCAATGAGAAAGCTCCTCTGTCATTTCCTGCCTTTCTAAGTCTATCCTCCTACATAAGTCCTGTTTTCTGTCACTTTCCAGCATTTATTGGTATGTCTTAGTCATTTTTCTTGTTGCTGAGGTAAAATATGCAGTACCCGCAAGGAAGAAAGATTTATTTCGGCTCCCAGTTTATAGAGGTTTCCGTTGATAGTTGTTGGCCAGCTCTGTGGCAGAGGGGCATCACAGAGGGAAAACAGTTCATGGGAAAGCAGGCAGGAAATAGGAGGCAGCAAGCCTCCCTTCCTTCTTTTCCTCTTTTATTCCATGCAGACTATAAACCTATTGATAGATATCATTCCCAGCCAGCATAGGTCTTCCCACTGCCCACACCCAGAACAATGCTAAACCAAATCAGTGGGCTAATTTAGTATCGCACACCCTAGATCCAGCCAGCTCTTAAAAGCCTGCTGATGAATGCATGAGGCTTTGCAGAAGGGGTCTAGATACAAGCCATAACAGATACATATATGCATCAGAAAGGCAACTTTTCTCTATCTATCCTGTCTTTTAAAATATGCTATGTAGGAGAGGTAGCTAGTATGCATGGTGTGTTTTTGTTAACAGGTGCTCTAGGTTGGTCCACGGAGAGCTTTGGTTCCTCCTTGAACAAAGGCTTTCTTTTGTATGGACTTGGCATGACTTATGTAACCAATCTCCTATCTGGGGCTTTTGGCTCTCTCCCATTTGGGGGTTTTAAAAACAGTGTCACAGTAAGTAACTTGAGACCTATGCCATGTGGCATATATGTTACATGTGATTAATTTCCACACATGCATATGCTGGGTCAATGATACATACATTTTTAATTCTGAAAGATGTTGCCAAATTCTCTTTCATGGGGATTGTTGTGATTTAATCTCTGTCCAACAGCATGTGAAAGTACCTTTCCCCTCACAGCCTTGTTAACAGAATGTTATCAAATGTTTGAATGTATGTAAATCTAATCAGTGAAAAGTGTATTCCAGGGACTTTAATATGTATTTCTCTCCCACCTCCCATTTCTTTTGAGACAGGGTCTCACTAAATAGTTCAGGCTGGCCTTGAACTTACTCTGTACTCCAGGCTGGCTTCGAATTCATGGTAATCCTCATACCTCAGCCTCCTGAGTAGTAGAATTATAGGCATGTGCCACCACGCCTGGCCTTGTATTTCTCTTATTTGAAGTTGAACATTATGTATTTAAATGACATCATTTGTATTTCCTTTTGTGACAATTTTCTGCTTGAATCATTTGCTTGTTTTTCTGTTGGAATTCTGTTAAGGGAATTAAACCATAGCTTGTGATATGAATTGTAATTGTTCTTGTTGATTTTGTATTGGCCTTTTGACCTTGCTTATGATGGGTTTTCCCCCCTTCAAAAGCTGTTGATTTTTATTTTGTTACATTTATCAGAATTTTCTTTTGCAGCACCTGTGTTTTGAACCATTAAAGCCTCCCTTGTGCTTTAATGGTCATTTAAGATACACACACACATACACACATCTTTGATGGGGGGAGTTTACCCTGGTGTGCCATTTGAAATAAAAATTAAGCTTTTTTTTTGGTTAAAACTCTTTCCTGTTGCTCCTGGGCTAATTAATTAATAGCACTAATGTTTCTTCTTAAAATAATTTTCAAGGTCTAAAAAATTGAGTACTCTTGCCAAAGCCTTAAAAGAAGCCTCCCTCACCAAGGCCCAGCTAGGGTTAGAGCTAGACGAGCTGGAAGCAGCAGCCCTTCTTGTCCAGGAAGAGGAAACTGGTGGAAAAGCAGCCCGTTCTCTGTCCACGCAGACTGTTGGCTCCAGTGACTCAGAAAGTGACTCGGAGGGATCAGGATCGGGAACAGGATCAGAATCAGAACCGGAACCAGGTAGCACCACATCGTCAGGCACTGGAGACTGTGCTTCACAGCATGAGGAGCTCAGCAGGAGCCCGGGTACACCTGCGACTTCTCTGCGAGGCCCCCTTCTCCACACCAACAGTGCCCTGCTCGTTGGTGAGGGCGTGGCCTGTGCACACACCTCAGGCCAGAGGCAGCCCCAGACCCTGGCTAGGGCTTCTGGAACCCGTGGGCCTCTGATAGAGGAGCTGGAGGAACAGCTGACGACTACACTTCAGGTGTCTCAGCCTGAGGACACCACTGCTGCGAGCCACAGCAGTGTGCAGGACAGAGGGGCGACAGACCCAAATGAGTGATGCATGTCGTTTTGTTCACGGGAGAGAATGAAATCTGTTGTGGTTTCGTCTGCTGAATTCAAACTCACTTTCGCTCTGTGCTTTTTCTTTGTATGTATAACATTGTTTTATAGTTTATACCTTGGAATATGTTTATACCCTTTGGTTTCCTTGCTGTGACTTGAAAAATAAAGTTATAATGTAACTTTTCCAAGTGTAACTGACATGTAAAGATGAAAATAGCAGTTCTGCTAGAATCTCCAGATTGTAGAGATTAATTATTAATCATTTTAGCTTTACTGGGGTGTTCTTGATGTATAGGAAAGTTGTTCACGATTGAAATGTGTAATGTGATAAGTACTGGCCTATGACTACAGCAAATGAAACCACCACTCAGCCTGGGTAGTGAGCTTTCCTCACATCCCCAGGTGCCTCTGTAGTCCTCCTCCTCCTCCACCTGGCCAGCTGCCACCCACCTGCATCCCCCAGGCAACTGCTGAGCTAATTTCTGTCACCATACAGTAGCTTGCATTTCCTAGAATTTTATATACATTGAATCGTGCAATCTTCATTATTATTTTGGTCAGGTTTACTTCACTCTACAAATATTTAGAGGTTGATCCTTGTAGTAACATGTGTCAAGGGTTTTTCTTCACTGCTGAGTACTGTTTCAAGGAATAGAGTTATTCACCTGCTGATGGGCATTTGTGTCATTTCTGGTTAAGAACTGTTACAAATAAAGCTGTTGTGAACATTTGTGTACAAGTCTTTGTGTGGACATATGCTTTCATTTCTCTAAAATAAATATTTGGAAGTGGAATGGTTCAGCCGTATGGTAGGTTATACATATGCTTAACATTTTAAAGAGCTATAGAACTGGTTTCTTGCATCTCTCTACATATTACATCCCACCAACCATGGGTAAGAGTACCAAGCCCTTACTGTTGTTGTTGTCACCTAGTGTGGTCATTCTTTTAGTCTTCACTGTCCTGCTGTGTGCAGGGATATCTGTGTGGTTTTGATTTGCATGTTCCTATGACTTTTGGTGTTGAGCATCTTTCATATGCTTATTTGCCATTTGCGTATCTTGTGTCTATTTAGAGCTTCTGCCATTTCTTTTGTAAAAATAGATTGTTTTCTTATTTTTGAATTTTGAAAGTTCTTTAAAGGTCTCATGAATCATGTTTTCTTCTTTGCATTCCTTAAAACTCTGAATTTTATTTTGTTTAGTGTCAAATATATATTCCTTCTGTTATTCTTTACCCTTCTTTTGGGGTACAGCTAAATGACTTGAACTAGCTTGATCCTTGTGGGTCCTTTTTATGAGGATCTTGCAGGACCTATTTAGGTTTAGAGGAGGCTCAGTTTCGGGCATATTATTAGTCACTGTTAATTTTCCTGAGTGTTCTACCCATGTCTTGGGAATGATGAGTTTTTCCAATTTGGCAAGTAAAGTACTGTTTTGTGTGAATGCTTTTGTGGCTTGCATGTTCATGTCCCCCAGAGCCTCATGGGGTCATAGATGGGGAGTTTCAAAGGTGGTAGATGTAGAATATATGATGCTGGGATTAAAGAATGCCCTTCCACCCTGGTTATGGATGGCACCAATCGATAGGCTTACAGTCTGTATAGAATGTAAAGTGACAGAAGACCTCTGCTGTTTCTGCTTTTCCTGCTGCTTCTTTGCTACTTTGCTGCTCCACTGCCTTTTGCCTGCCATGATCTGTTTCTCCTCTGTGAAGCCCTATGGTATACTACTTTGCCTTAGAACCAGCCAACTACAATCTGAAACCTCTATAAAATGTCAGCCAAAATAGACCTTTCCTCCTTTAACTTTGGGTGTTGGGTATTTTGTGTCAGCAACAAGAAAATTAAGACAAGTGCTGAGTGCTGTCACTCCCATCCTGGCAGATGGTCCTTTCCCAGTCCTCGTCAGTAACTACTCTTGAATGCTAGAGTACTTTCCCCTTAGTCTTGCTGGGCAGCTCTCCTCTCTGCAAGCACTCTTGTCCTCTGGAAACAGCTGCCTTGGTCTCCCCAAGCCCACAGGTCCATCAGGGCTCGCTGACCCTGCCTGGATTGTCCCTCCTGCCTCTCCAGTAAGTCTTCTATCACTGGGTGCTAGGTACCTTGGAAACTACTGTTTTTTTTTTCTTTTCCTTTTTGGTTATGCCAAACTGAGAGCAAATCTGGCCCTTGTTCCTTCATTCATCTTTTTTCCTTTTTTCATAGTACTGGGGATCGAACTCCAGACCTTACACTTGCCAGGCAGGTGTGGCACCCCTGAGGTACATCCCCAGGCCCTTTGTTCCTCCATCTTGACTGGAAGTACATTTTCCCACCTGAGTTTAAGCTCTTGGGAGGTGGGCTGTGGAGCATCTTATTACCACTGAGTCATCAGTGCCAAATTCTCAGCACTGGATGATGTGTGGTGAATGAATGGACAAATGAGACAAACCAATTTGCTTGGGGAGAAAATGAAATCTGATCTGCATTAATCTCAGCAGCACTTTTTGTTCCAAGAAAGGGTACAATCCCTTTTACTTGGAGCTTAGAAAGACTGCAAGGATTTGTATTTCTCATATAAATTCCAGTTTGTATTAACATGACTGTTGGGGTGACTGTGCCATTTGACATGCATGTTAATTCCTGAACACTGTAACAGCTTGGTCACAACGTGTTCGGAAAACTTTGAAATTTCTGTAACCATTGAAAATGCATTTCTCCTTAGTAATACATTACCTGCAGCCAATCTGTAAAAGCATTATCTGTTACTCCAGGCGTTTACCTTTACTGAAATCAAGCAAGTTGAGCAAATACATTCTTGTCTCAATGTTTAAAGCCATGGAAAATTTATCCCTTTCATCAATTTCTGTCCTAAGGAGTCTTGACAGACTCTACTTTACCACAACTTCTCTTAGAAAAATTCCCTATCTCAGAGAATGAGTATATGTGACCCTCCCTGGATATCCTCAGAGCCAAGTTTTGAAACAGCTGTCAGGGGCATTGAAAACAATGTAAGTTTCTGCACTTCATACTCCATGGTTGGGGCATTTTTCTCACCCTTTTTTACCCTTCTTTGTTCACAAGGGGCTGAAAGCCTTATATCACATTACCATCTTTGTCTAACATAGACTAAGAACACCATTACACACTCCCATCTATAACCCAAAACACATTCAAAGGTGCTGCCTTTATTATTTTTTTTAAACTAGACAACCTACCAGGCAACTGTAGGGATTTCCTAGAACCACATGTATTTCTTTCCCAAGAATTCTGGATGATGGTAGAAAAACTGTTGGGGAAAGAGCAAGGAAAGTCCAGTGCCAGCCCAGTCGCAACACAGTAGGAAGAATCCAGGTTCTGAGGTTGACAGGATATATACTGGGGTCCATATGTGACTGGCCCCTGAGGGGGTCTTCCAGACTGCAAACCTTTGCCTTCATCCCAAAATGGGCTAGAATGACAGTCACAAATCAGCTGACAATAGGGAAAAAAACATTATTGGGTAATGCGCAGTGTCATAGACCACACGTTAGGTAGCACCTGAGACTCTGTGTTCAAAACTCTTTATAAACTGGAAAGCATTAAACCAACATAAGGTTTATTGTCTGACTTGTCAGAGCTGAACACGGCTTTATTTAACTACCTCCCAACAGGTCACTGGGGGAAGCAGCACTTGGAAATGAGTCAGCCCTGCTAATCGCTTCAGAGACAAGCTGCTGGTAAAAGTCTACACAGTTCACAGATTAGATAGAAATATTAATTATATCAGTGAATCACAGCACTGCCTCATCTAGGTTTGCATTATCATTGACCTATTTTTCTATGTTCTGTCTCTCCTCTCCCATTATCCTTGAAGAGTAATGTAGGACCTTCCTGTGGGCATGGTTGGTTTTAGGTGCTGTAACTAAGCTGGTATCATCTTTCACTGTCACAAGATTAATTTACGTGTGAGACAGGGCTGCTCCCTACCACATGCCAAATTGGTTGACGGCTGGGGTGGTTTTTACACCTGCTAATAAAAAGCCCACTGTGACTGTTTGGATCAGCTTTGTTACAAAGGACTAGAAGGAGTACAGACAAGGTGACATTTTCATAATCCCAAGACTTTATAAATTATTTTAAAATAGTGGGGCTTCTGTATTTCTGTTGTATTACAAAGAGATTTTTTATTTTATATATTGTAGCCACAAATTGATTTCCACACACAATAGTTTGAAGACATCTCTAAAAGATACAAGAATCAGGTAAAGACTTATTATAGAGATAATATATAAAAATATGCTAAATGCCTAGAATGTATTAATTATAAAGCCTTTTGATGCAGAAATCCCTCAATAAAATGATCTGTCATGAAAGGTTATTGTATGTCAGGTTAATTCAAGTTAAGCTTCATAAACACAATTCTCTATGACTGTTTGGTCAGGGATCTCCATAAAGCAAATCAAGGATGCAAATGTTTCTTTAGCATCATTCATCTAAATCCTCCACAGAAGTTTTGTTTGTGATCTGCTCCTTGTCATGCCTGTTTTCTCAGTGTGTGATATATAGTTTCAGCTCAGACCAAATGAAGACAACATTGATTAGATGTGATTTAAGGCAACAAGTGATAAATGCAGCTGGGAAATTGATTCATGTCTCTCAAGTGACTGGGGCACAGCCTTCCACAGTTGACACAACTCTTGTCTCAAGGCTGGAGAAAACAAACAGGGAAACACATGTCAGATAGATAAATGACTTCGCTGTTTCCAGCTCTCTGTGGAGGCCATTTGTTTCCAAGATAAGGAAGACTGCTCTCCAAAGTCATGAAGAGATAAGCCAGAGGAAAAGGATGAATGCGGGACAAGATGCCCAAGTACTTGGAAAACAACAGGAGAAAGGATTTAGCTCCGAGCTGGATCCTGCAGCCCTCACTGCAGACATGCGGTGGGCAGCACTGTGAAAGCTTTGCCTCCGCAGTGCTAAGTATTCTCGGTGGCATGCTGTGGTCTCTGAAGTTAAGTCCAGACGTGTGTGTATGTGTGTGTGTATGTGTGCGCGTGCGCATGCACGCATATTGCTGGGGATTGAACCCAGGACCTCACAAATGCTAGATAGCACTTAACTGCTGAGCTATACCCCTAGCCCTTTTTATTTTCTTTTGAGACAGCATCTCATTAAGTTGCTCAGGGTGGCCTTGAACTTTTGACCCATCTGCCTGAACCTCCTGAGTAATCAGGATTAGAGGCCCAGCCCCAGGGAAAACTTTCTGGCTATTCCTGTTGGAGAGAGCATCCCGAGGAAGCTCGGACCAGCTGAACACATGAGAGCCCAGCTCACAGTCCCAAGTATTGATGCTTCCAGCAGTGTGACCACCAGCCCAGGAACCTGGCAAAAGCAATGGCTCCAGCAGCCAAAACCTCTGGAGCCTTGCTCCCTTCCTGCACCAGCAGGTGGAATTTTCACTGGGAGGGAGGCTGCAAAGTCCCCGTTCTGCACAGTGTCCCCTGACAGGGTGGGCACCATCCCGTGAACCAGTGCCAGAACCCGTTGCAGAACCATCAAATCTAGCAGTTGAGCAGGAAGTAGGGGTTCCCACCCGGCTACCTCCTTGAGTAGTGGGTTCCAGAGTTTTGTGTTAATATTTCTGCAAATTTAAAATCAGAGAAAGAAGCAAGCAGTGCAGCATGCAGAGGGTGCCAATTGAAGTCTGCTAACTTTGCACTTTGCACACGCAGATACAGATACCCAGCAGAGCCAGTACTGAAACCATCCTGTCACAGGGGCATGTTAGCATTGCAGTAGAAGAGAAGACTCTTACTTCAGGATAAAGACTAATCCTTTAAATTAAACATGTTTAGCTTTAAGCAAAACTCAGTCACCCAAGAACCAGTTACCTTCATGCTGTTTCCAGTCTTTTTTCTGTACAGACACAGATTTTATAAACAAAATTGGAATCATGAACTACATGAGTTTTAGCTATCCTTTTTTCTTAATATGTGTTCATGGATATTGTTCAGGTCACTGAACAATTTTCCATAGCTGAATTTATGTATTTGGAAGCAGTTATTTGCAAATGCATTTTAATAGTATATTTGAAAAGCATAGATGCTGCTCTGGTTTGGATACAGTTTGAACATTTCCCAAAGGCTCCAGTTTGGAAGACTGCTGCTTGGTGTGGTGATGTTCAGAGGTGGAAGAACCTTTTAGAGCTGGAGCCTGTTGGCATGTGATCAGGTCATTGAGGGCTGTACTCAGAAAGATACTGGCCTTGGGGTGGGAGTCTGCTGCTCTTGCAAAAATGAGCAAGCCTGAAAAGGGTCAGACGGCCCTTTGTCCTCTCTCACTCTTTGTCTGTCTGTCTCTCTTGTCTCATCAGTGTGTACTCTTTCCCACACTTCTATGATGCCATCCGTCATCGGGGTAAATTCAGTGTGGCTGTCTGATCTTGAACATTCTCCTTCTAAAACTGAAAGCTACATAAATCTCTTTTCTTTAAACATGTGCCTACCCATAGGTATTTTGTTACAACAGCGGAAAATTGACTAATAGAGGTGCTTGGATGCTTCCTTGGCTGCTCTTCCTCCTCTGCTATAGCTGCATGATTTAAAGATCATACCCTGGAATGAGTGCACAAACAGGAATTAACAGCTGTTAGTTGTTGAGCCACTTCATTTGTGCAAAGTACTGTTCTAGGTTTGTCTCGTGAACAGGCCAAGCAGGAGTACTTTTGTAGCCCCAGACCATGGTTGTAGAACTTGGCCATGTTGAGACTTTGGTGATGGTTTTAGCTGACTGGACTGCAATTGAATTTGACCCGAGGGCAGGCTGTGGGGTCTGCAGTCTGGAAAACTTTACTAATCTAGGGGTGCTTGACCCAGGCTGCACAAAAGACCATACAAAAAGCTTTACAAATGGCTGATTCTCAGTCATCTCTGCAGGCAATGGCATCAGAATCTCTGAGGGGAGGGGCACATCTACATAGCCAAGAGTTAGGTTAAACCAATTTCTGCTCTCAGAGCCTTGAACTTAGACACAGAGAAGGGCTCAGGATAGAGACAGATGTTTAGAGTGAGAGAAACAGCAAGAAAAATCATGAAGTGGGGCTAGACTTAGTCCTATAAAATCAACACAGGAAAGAGAAGAAAGAAGGGTCTACATAGTGGAGATGGCACACTGGGGAGAGGTTTAGAGGAGTTCTGGTAACAAAGATAGAGACACCCGGAGTCCTCAGTCATGTTACTCTGCGGTGAACATTCATCCCTTTGTGCCATGGGTCCCCATATCATCCTTTCATGCAGCCCTGTCCCCATGAATGCTGACCCAGTGCCTGTGATGGAGTTCAAGGGCATGTGCTTCCCGTATTGATCAAATTAAAGCCCTTTCTTCTAAGTGCCATGTCACCTCTTATCCATAGTTATTCACCCTGTGGTCAGAGAAATATCAAATAGAAAATTCCAGTGATAATTCATTAAGTGTCAAGCTGCACACTGTTGTGAATGATATGACAGAATCTCACTTGCTTCATCCCCTCATCCAGCTCGGTTCGCTACCTGCCCACTTGTCCTTCATAGCCACCTTGCTGACCTGGCTAGCTGTTGTTAATGAGTGTGAGCTCATGGTGCTGCATTCAAGTGCCTTTTCTTTTACTTAGTAATGGCTCCACAGCACAAAAGTAGTGATGCTGGCTGGTGTTCTGGATACACCACATGGGCTGTCGGGTGCTTCCTCTAAGTGAAATGGTGAAAGTGGTCAACTTGAAAAACAATTATCTGTTGAGCTTGCTAAGATCCTCAGTACAGCCAAATCTTTTCAGAAAGAGCACGTTCATATAACTTATTTCTGTGTCATAGGATTGTCACGTTTTGTTAATCTTTTCCTGCGCCTAATTTATATATTAAACTTTATCACGTATGTATTTATAGGGAAAATGTATATGTAGGGTTCAGTACTATCCCCACTTTGAGGCACTCACTTGGGAGTCTTGGGAGATATCCCTAGAGGAAGGGAATTGTTGTAACAGGAAGCCAAACACAACTGTTTCAAATAATAAAACAAATTTATCAGTCTGTGAATTGCAAAGTCCAGCAGGAGAATGGATTTCAGGAGAGGTTCACCCCAGCCACCAGCAACTGACTGGTTTGGCTCAGTACCGGCCTCAATGTTGACTTCATCCCAGTTGGATACTTCTCACAACCCATGATGGCCCCACCCGCCCCTGCTGCTGTCTACTTTGTTGTTAACGTGTGTCAGATGGGATTATGTATTTCTCAGCCTCCTGAGCAAACATGTACTCCGACTAGGTCTGTTTAGGTAAACACTGATTTGTTCACAGCCACCGAAAGGCTGTTAGTTGGCTAAGTAGGGAGAACTTTGGGGGAAGGGGTTGAAGCGCAAAATAAGGAAAGTAACTCGTGAATATCTGCCTCAGGGTGGCCTTGGGTCTGCCTTCAAGAGGCCCTTGGCACTGAGGGTGAGGCTCAGAGATAAAGCATGTACCTAGAACATGCCAGGCCCTGATTTTACCTACAGCACAACAACAAAAACCTGTTGAGTGTGGTTAGCTGACAGCTAACCTTGTGTCTCTCCAGAGTGGTCACATACAGGCCGCTTTGCCTGAGCAGCTGCCAGCGCCTGGCCACAGGGAGAAGAACCTTCTCCACTGGGCAGCCGTGGCTCTGGACAGCCTTGGCTTCACCGCCCAAGCTGCCCAAAGGTGTGGGCTCTCCTCCCAGGTTTTCCCTCCCTCTTTCGCTCCTTCGCACGGGAAAATCCTCTTCGAGGCCTGAGGCCTGAGGCCTGACTGCCCAACCCTGCTTCCTCTACCTTTATCTTAAGACAGACTGTCACCATCTGGTTATGAGTCACCCTGAGTACCCGCTGGTTTCCACCTAGCAGCTCGGCTCACACTTACTTTGCGCCACCAGCGTGCGTAGTCGCTACACGTGACCCTGGTGAGAGCAGCCCGGGTGCTGAGTCTCCTGCCTAAGGTCAGCCTGGACGCCAACCTCAGATTGCACGCGGGGCTCTCAAATGCCTGGGGAGGCAGCCTGAGTCGCTCAGTCACTGCTGGTCCCGGGCAGAGGCGCAGGTGAACCCCATGGTGGGCCTACTCACATGTTGGGGAGCTCTGGGCTGGCTGGTGGGGGAGCTGCAAGCCGTGCCCCCTGCCTGCCGCGCTCAGGGAGGGCTACCTGCCACCAAGTGAGCGCGCAGGAGCAGGGAACAAGTCAGAGAAGGGCACCGTTTGCACATAAATCGTCCTGGCCGGTGGTAGAGAGGAACAGGCATAGCCAGAAGGTGCTTCCGAGGGGCTGCTAACCTCAGGGCAGAAGCTGCCAGGTTTGTCCACTTGTACTGGGTTGGCGCCGGCGGGAGCATCGCGGGTCCGGCCCTGGAGCGGTGAGGGCGCCCGCCCGGTTCTGCGAGGTCACCCTCTAATCCGCTGCGCTGTCCACCGACCAGTGTAACTGTGCGTCTTACAGTCGCAGGACCCTCCCCGGACCGGCGGGGGGCCTGCGAGCCCGGTAAGCAGGACGATCGCTCCACCTGTTCCTCCACCGCAGGGGCTGACGGGCGGGCGGCGCGTGCGCGGGGCCGGGCGGGGCTGTGAGTGCGCGTGCGCGTGCGTGTGCGCGCGTGCGGGGCGGTGCCGCCTAGAGCAAGTGCAGTGGGAGCTGAGGTCTCAGTGGCTCCGCAGGAACCAAACTATTCGGTGCTGGAGTGAGTGTTTAATTACAGTCGACCAAGGGGGCTGTTTTATTTAAGAATTATTGGAGGGAGCCCCAGATGCAGTTGTGAGCACAGTCCGAGGAGGTAGCGCGGGAGCTGCCGGGGAAGGAGAGGACGGAGACTCTGATAGGGCAAAGACCACTCAGGATTTCCCGAGGTGAAAACAGTCGCTGGAGTGCGCGGGGCTTTTCTGGGGAAGCCAGAGGCCCCCTGCCGCCCACCAGTCCCCACGCTGATGAAAGTGTCCCTGTCACAGACACACTGCTTTCCTCCCGAGTAGCACAGCACACTCAAGTTCACCAGCAAAGGCTGGAACAGAGCCGCTGAAAACAGCAGCAGGTCCATAGTGAGACCAGACAGTCCAACTTCAGACCTTCTTCCCTCGTTTTCAACAAGGGCCTGTTGCTCGTGTCCCCCACCCCTTGGGGAATTCCACCCAGAGCTACTCCCTGCTCCCATGTCGTGTGTGTGTGTGTGTGTGTGTGTGTGTGTGTGTGTGTGTGTGTGTGTGTGTGAAAGTTTTAGGAAAATTGGCAAAATTGATTGGGTACTGAGTTCGCCTTTGCACCCCACCCCCAGCTCCTTCCTAACCCCTACCCCCACCCCCTTAAGATAGGCTCGCTCTGGTTGCCCATGCTGGGCTCAAAGTAATTCTTCTGCTTAGGCTTCCAGAGTGCTGGGGTTACAGTCATCTATCTGCCTCTGCCTGTGGCAGATGATAACTTCTTAAGGAAAGAAACCCCAGAGGGACTGAGGCTGTTCCAGGCAGGGGTGGGTGCACCGTTGAGGGGAGTCGAGGACTCGGTGAATAGCATGGAGGAGCTGGAGACCTCCAGAAGAGGGTGGGTAGGAAGTGAGAGGCAGGAAGGTTTCAAGCAAGGGTGAAGGGAGTCAGCTGCATGACAGGAGTGATTCCAGGTGCAAAGCCCTGTGGGTGAGGGAACAAACTGCTCAGGGAGGCTGGGACAGAAGGGATCCAGTAGCAGACTGGACCAGGCCATAGAAAGCCATCCTCATATGGGCCTGCACTCCACACTACTATAGAGAGACAGAAGAATAAATTAAACCAGTGCCCACCATGGAAAAGTAACTGAATATTTGTTGTGGTCCCTGTGGTTCATTTGAAAAGTCCAGCAAACATTGCGGAATCTTCCTCTTTCCTCTCTCATCCTCTTAATGTCATTCACTCTTACAGCCACTGCTTCTGACTCACCTTTTCCTTCCAAACCCCAGCTCTTTACCAGGGGTGGTCTGAAGTGATTCATGCCAAATATTAAAGGCACTGCTACTGATGACAGCACCTGCTTATGGAGTATTTAGTGCTGGACTGAGAGGTTTGATCTCATCCATGATTAAAGGTAGATACTGTCAGTCCGCTTCACAGATAAGAAAACCATATTCCTTGCCCAAGGGTAGAGTTATTGAGTCTTATTTTAAAGGGAGGAAGAATGTTGCAGTTTTTATCTAAAAACGTGTCCCCAAAGCCTCAAGTTTTTGGGAGGTGATTGGATGACACAGGTGCTGTAGGGTCAGTGGGTCTATCCATTGCTGAGCTCAGAGCTGAGTATGCTGTTCAGAGGTGGGACTTGGCTGGAAGTGGCTCACAGGGTGTGTGACCTGAAGCATGTGTTCTTGTCCCAGGGTCCTCCCTTCTTTCTGCTCTCTGGCTGCCAAGGACTGAGCACCTTGTGCTGTGCCCTTCTGTTTCCCCAGGAGCTGACTGACCATGGAATAGAACTGTGAGCCAACATAACCTTTGTCTTCTTTAAGTTGCAGACATTGGGTGTTTTGTCTCATTGTTGGAAAACTGACGAAGACAAACAAGTGATGTGGCCTGGGAGAATGGGAAGCTTCACAAAGGACACATTTGATCCCTTTTGAAGCTGCACTAGGACCTCCTGCCCATATCTCTGTGACACTGATTAGCTTATAAACTTTCCGTCTTTTCAAGATAACCACGGAGAGCATAAAGCTTCCAGCACAGCATTAGGCCACCCTTGGAGCTCTTATTTTACTTTTCCTTTCCCCAGAGTGAACGAGTATCCAAAGTGATGAGTACCAAAAATTATAGAGTAGTAAGTCTCCTATCAGTCAACACCAACAAGTTCCTTATGCATTGAGTGCAATGAATACTGGCACAAAATTTTCACAGCACAATTTTTCCAGTACCAAATTCAATGAGTTTCAAAGTAGTTGAATACCAAAATATGGCTATACTTCATTTATTGCTGGGTTCCCAAGGCCAGAACAGTGTTTGACACATCACAGGTGCTCAGTACCTATTTCTTGAGTCTTGTATTTCTATACGTCAGTGACCATGATAGTGATTTCCAGTGACTTCAAAGGGATTAAGAAGAAGAATCTTGGAGCAAAGCTCTGTAAGCAGGAAAAGGAGAAAGGGGAGAGATCTGCTCTCCTCTCCATCAGTAGTGCTCTGAGACCCAGGCCACAGGGCTTACCTGTTGATACTGATTCATCCCTTGATGCCCAGCGTGAAAGAACAGCTCCGGAGTTGCTGGACATGCCAATTGAACATCCCAAGAGTGTCCTACGAACAGAGCTGCACCCCTTTCTCTGGCCTCGTCTCAGGCTCTCCTGGGCCTCTCCTCTGGAATCCGAAGCTATCCACACAATGGCTATCCTTCTTTGAAGCTGAGGATCTCAACTCTCTGAAGATGTGAATTATTCATAGGCCAACCCCATCTGTCCCTCCTTAGCCCTGTGCATCTCTGTAGGCATGGGCTGCATGTGGCCTCTTCATAATGAAAATACAACTGCCATAGGCCTTTCACCTTAGCTGGAGAGGTGATGGAGCAAGTGTGGAGGTTCTAAATTGTGAATACAAAGTCATTTGCTCCTTCACGTGGCACTGACAGAGGGATTTCCCTGGTGATCTGTGGCTAGGAGCTTCTTCCAACCCCTGCTCTGAAGAAGCTGGGAGAAGTCTGAATTAGGAAGAAAATCAGCTGGATCTCAGTGAGCCCTCAAACGTGGCTTCCCCCACAGGGTGCAGCCTCTAAGGATCACTTGGGAAGATGAGGACAGCCACTTCTGGTGGTCACCTAGGAAGGACTTCTAGAGAGAGGTGGTAGGCTAGGTTGCCTCCTGAAATCCGGAGGTGTGGCAGCGAATCTGTAGACAAGAGGAGTATGTTCTGTGCTAGTCGTGAGGTCTCTTAATTCTAAAGGACAAAATGCCCCTTTTCTTCCATTAGGAATAAGAAGGAATAATTATGTACACGGACAGCTGACCACACCCTACTTTGAGTCTGCAACACTAGAAAAGAAAAATAGGGATTTCATTAGAGCAGGTGTATATTGTAGTAAAGAGTTCACCATGAGCCAGTAACCACTGTGAGTACTACCCTTCATCTTAAGGTCACTAGACCTAGTTACTGTTACTTTTAGAAGCCTCATCATACGTTACAAATTACATCAAATATTATGAGTCACCTGATTTTACAAGTGTATATATATATAGTTTAAAGAATTTTTAGAATTTTGCTTTTGAACATACTTGGCTATGAATAATGACTCATTTAATTGACTATATTGGCTCTGCTTTCTCGGCCGTCATCATGCAGACTCAAATTCTTACAAACTAAAGCCACCAAACCATAAATTGTTTTGAGAACTATAACTTCATGAAAACTAACCTTAACAATTAACAAAATGGGGCCAAGTTTTGTAGATATTTAATTAAACATTGATTTTAATTTTGCCTATTTTTCTTTAAAAGTTTCAAGTTAATGCCTTTTTATCTTTTCCTCATGAGACCCTGACGCTGTGGCTGTGGGTGCACTTCTAAGGACAAAACCGGGCAGTTTGGGCTGGTGGCTCGGAGCCTGGGGGAAGGAGGCACTGAGAGGTTCCATGCGCCAAGGGCCTTCCCTCTGGCAGGCCCTACTGGCTTTTCCTATGGTTGAGAGCAGAGACCCGCACATTCAGATCAGCACCCCCAGGTGAGAAAAGCCTGGGAAGGTTGAAAGACCAGTAGGAAGAGCTCAGAAATCAGTAGCAAACCAGCCATCATGGCACATGCCTATAATCTCAGTACTTGGGAGGCTGAGGTAGAAGGATCACTGAGTTCGAGGCCAGCCGCAGGCTACATAGCAAGACTTTGTCTTAAAAACAACACACACACACACAGACAGGCAGATGAATGACAGTGAATATTTACTTTCACAGCACAAGAACCAAGAAACAGGGGAAGGCTCAGAGCCCTCTCCTGTGTGGGAGTCTCCCAGGGTTTCTGTTTGTTCACACATCAGATTGCCCAGCAGGGAGGTGCTAGGGAGCTGTTTCCACGCCCAGCCGGAAGCAGAGGGAGGGATGAACAGATGGCACGTGAGCTCTGTCACCCTTAGAGACTCACCTGACTTCCTTTCTCATTAGCATTTTATTTCCTTCACTTGGCAGTGGCAGCGGCAGCTGTACCAGCAGCCACGATCTTGAAGCAGGAGCATGGGGATGGCCTAACTGGAGTGACAGGGACCTCAGAGACTCATGCAATGGGGCCCTGACCAAGCCGTGTGACCGGCAGTTCCCTGGGGAGAAATGCGGAGCCCTTCTCAGATGCATGTCTGCTGTTAACCTGTGTTCAGAAGAGCCATGACCCTTTCTAGCTGAGGCCATGGGTGCTACAGAGCTAACTGTCCACCCAGAGTCACATGGAGAGGAAGGCAGAGCAGGTTTACACTCGAGAAATCAGGCTCCTGATTCTGCTGTTCCCTTCCACACTCTGCTTCTCCTAGACTTACTAGGATAGTTCAGCCCCTCAAGAGGCTATTGGTGGAATTTCTGGTATGCCTCAAAAATAGATGGAATCCTCCTTTCGGATTACCTTCCCTGAAACACAGTGGAGAGAAGTGGTGGCCATTTCTGTGACTGCCTAGGGACCTGTATCTATAGCTGGCTCCCAGTAGAGGACTCAGCTGGGCACTAGAAACCAGCCCATGTTGCTTCCATCTTGATAATGTGGGGTTCAACTTGGTCAAGCCGGGAAGGTTTGGTTCCCAACCCCTAAAATCCAATATTAGTGGTTTTCTGTTGCTGCAACAAAATGCCTGAGCCTGGGTCCGTTATATGAAAAGAGGTTTATTTAGCTCACATGTTTGAATTAGGTTGGACTGCATGGTGCTGGCATCTTCTCAGCTCTGATGTGAGATTTCTCACTATATCACAACATGGACTGAAGTATCACAATGGCATACATGCAAGAGGGAGAAAGTCCATGACAAGAGAGAAAGCGAGAAAAGTGTAGGGGAGGTACCTGATATCCTTCAAATGCCCTGTTCACAGGCCTTCCCAGAAGAACAAGAACACACTTCCTTGAGAAAAGCACTAATTCCCCTAAAAACATGAATCACCTCCCATAGATCCACTCTGAGAGGTCTGTCAGCCCTCAAACATCCAGCATGGGGGGCCCTGTGCCTGGCATGTGGACCTTTGCTGGGCTCACGCACAGCAGTCCACTCCCTGTGGACCCCTCCGCCCCGGCTGCCTCTGGACAAAGTGCACACGGTTCAGCCTTGGGCTTCGCTGAAGCAGAACTGGAGACATGTTATAGCACATGCCCTTTTGTCTGGGACAGCATAACGTGTGCTGTCACTGTGGCCCCTGAGGGGGTCTCTGCAGTCATCTGTTGTCCTGACAGCCATTGCCAAGGGCCACCTCTGGGGTCCTTGTTGCTGGAAGAATGACCTCCTGAGGGGCCCAGGTTGTCCCAGTGAGCTGCCTGGGTCACCAGTGTGTACTAAGGGGATCCAGGCAGGGACCACAGCACCTGCCCCTGGCATCCAGCCGACACATCACAACTTCTGTTCTCTAGGGTTTCCTGCATCTCAGTTTCTCTTTCATCAACTGGGAAAAATGTGGACATTGGCCTGTGACACTCCTTTCAACAGGCTGGCTAAGGATTGCTTCAGAGAACCAAAACCAACTCCCTGCTGCTCACACACCACTGGCTGGACTTGGCAGGAGCTGTTCCAGGTGTGACATGCAGCCATTTCCTTTGGTCTCTCTTCATCTTTTCCCCTCTCGGTTCCTCCCTCCTCTTGGCCCTTGGAAGCCAATAAGGAAATCCCCGTTTCCTGGCTTCCTGCCTTGCTGTTGCTATCCTGGAGATCTCAAGAGGGCTGTTTGGCAGGAGCAGAGGGCGCTGCAAGGCCTGGGAGGGGCGGAGAGTTGGTTGGGCTGTAAGCCTGGCCCTGCAGTGTACACATATGTGTGTGTGGACACACGTGCGCGCACACACACACACACACACACACGGCCATTCCTGTTGTTGATAGTTGGGGGTGGCCAGTGGAACCTACTGCCAGCCTTGGAATCACTGTGCCAAAGCTGAGCTCCTATAATCGCCAAGCTCAGAGTCAGAATCTCCTCAGCACCCTTCCTGGACCGCCTGGCCGTGCAGTTTCCTCAGCTGGGTTTGGTTTGAGTCAGATCAGAACCCACTGAAACCCAACACACTGTTACTGTTTCAGTTTCTGTTTCTTCTGCCTCTGCTTTGTGGTTCCCTGGAGGTTTTAAGCTCTACTTTCCAAGCACCTTTCTGATTTGTGTGCCTAAGAGATGCCCTTCTGTAAGGAAGGGATGCTGAACCCTGTTGCTTCATTTGGCACTGATGATCTAGTGAGGTGTAAGCACCGCGGATGCCACAGAGTAATTGATATCAATAGTGCAATCAGAGGGAGCCGTCAGTCAGTCCTTCTGCATTGTCTTCATGGCACATCTGGCATCGTCCCAAGCAGACCCGCTTCACCAGAGTTTTCACTGGGATGAGCTCAGTGTCCCTCAGCTCCAAGGCCGCAGGAAAGAGTGAAGGACACGTCCTCCCTCCCTGCCCGAGGACTGAGGGCACATTCTTCCCACTAGCCTGGGAGGTGGAAAGGACACAGACTGGGTTGGCAGCCTCCAGCAGCTGCTTCACCCTCCTGTTTCAGTTTCTTCATCTGTGACACAACAGTGACAAAAATGCTACACTCCTCACATGGTTGTTGGAGGTTAAATAATACTTGTAAAGTGCCTGGACATGTACTTCCACATAACGTTTGTTAAATAAGTAAATTCTCATGTATTTTTTCCCTGTGTACTCCTGAAAGGCTCTGGGGTGGAGCAGGGATGAGGAGCGCGGGACTTTTGGGAGGGGATGATGTCATTATGGCTTGAGTTTAGATGTTCCCCCAAAGCTTCATGCAGATGAGGTGAGGCTTTCTCTTTCAGGACTGGCTGAATCTGGAATGTGGAATGCTGGGAGTAAGGGTCAGGGTTTTGGCACCACCCTAATCTGCAGTGGTCTGAATGCGATAAAAGGGACAGAAAGACTCTGTTAAGGTCTCTTGTTGCTTTCGCTGCTTCTGCTGCCATGAACTGTTGCACCTCTGCCACCTGTCTTGGAATCGGCTGACTACGGTCTGAAAATTTTACAGACTGTGAACTAAATAAACATTTCCTCCTTTAACTTTGGGTGTCAGGTATTTTCTCTCAGCAATGAGAGAAGAGGAACTAAGACAGGTGAGGAATGCAAGAGTTATGTGAGGAGAAAGGTTAGCACCTGAGTACTATGTAGGACTCTGGGTTTTATGGAGTGTTTATTGTTTCAACAGCTAACTATAGAACACTTACTGTGTGTCATACACTGTACATATTGCTAGGCTTGTAGCGATGGCCTAGCAGAGCTTACATTTATAGGCAAGGGCCGGAGATTTAGCTCAGTGGTTCCAGCACCTGCCTCACAAGTGTAAGGTCCTAAGTTTGATCCCGGTAACCACATACAATGCTGGGCATGGTGACTCACGCCCACCAGCAATCAATACCACATACCACAGTGCTGGGCGTGGTGGCTCACGCCTCTAATCCCAGAACTCAGGAGGCAGAGACAGGAGGATTGCTGAGTTTGAGGTTTGTCTGGGCTACATAGTGAGCTCAGGGCCAGCCTGAACTACAAAGTGATACTCTGTCTCAAAAACAAAACAAAACAAAATCTGTAGGTAAATAAAATAATTTAAGACTGGTAAAGACTATGAAGAAAATAAGCAGGGCGGAATGAAAGAAGAAACAGGGCAAGGACAATGTCAGGGTAGGAGCTCAAGAAAGGAAAGAGCCATCCATGTGAAGCTATTGGAGGAGAAGTTTCCATAGAAGCAGCAGCAAGTGCAAAGGCCCTGGGGTAGAAGCTTGAAGGTTAGAAGACCAATAAGAAGCTATCATAGACAGAGCAGTGCGGGGGGGGGGGGGGAAAAG
>PVIC010020868.1:12694-29179 GCA_004025085.1 Thryonomys swinderianus | reverse complement strand
TATTAACTTGCATAAGACCTCAGATCAAACACTTAGTAACTTGGTTTGACTATAATAAAGCTATGAAAATTGAGTCTAATAAAGCTGGTTAAAAATGAAGTCTGGGGCCGGAGGGTTAGCTCAGTGGTTCCGGCGCCTGCCTCGCAAGCGCAAGGTCCTGAGTTCGATCCCCGGAAACCACATACAATGCTGGGCGTGGTGGCTCACGCCTGTAATCCCAGCACTCGGGAGGCAGAGACAGGAGGATTACTGACTTCCCATTTGCTTGCCTGGGCACCATAGTGAGCTCAGGGCCAGCCTGAACTACAAAGCGAGACCCTGTCTCCAAAAAAGAAAAAAAAAAAAAAAATGAAGTCTGGTATCATGTCTTAACATGGTAGGTTTTCTGGCTAGAGTGAAGGGCATGCAGATGATATTTTAAGGTTAACAACAATAACATTCAAAGTTATTCTTCATAGCTAATGAAAGCTATTCTTTATCGTACTTTGTATGATTATCATTACCCTTACTTTGGGGGATCACTAATGAGAATAACAACTCTGACAAGTTAGATTATATGCCTAAGGTCACACAGATATAAAGTCTGTTAGCTGGGTGTAAAATTACACCCTAGCTAAGCATGGTGGTGCATGTCTGTAATAAAAACTGGGGAGGCTCAGGAAAGAGGATCAAATGAAGTCTGAGGCAGCCTGAGCAGCACAGTGAGTTCAAGGCCAGTCTGAAATGCACAGTGAGACCCTATGTCAAAAGACAAAAAATAAAGTTACATTCTAACTGCTGCCCAAACTGTTTTCTTCTACACAAGCCCATGAATAATATTCAGAAACCAACAATGCCTTACATTTGCTAGCAAAATTAGACTTCTTCAAGTTTATTTCAAATCTAAGATAGAGATTTCTATTGTTTTACAAATTAAGAATACATTCTTAGGCTTACTGGATCACTAAACACATTGTGGACAAACATCTTTCTTACTTGCTTTTCCTGAAATTTAACCCAGTATTTGAAAACCATGAACAAGCCTTAAAAATGTGAAGTAAAAATGCCGGACATGGTGGCTCACGCCTATAATCCCAGCACTCGGGAGGCAGAGACAGGAGGATTGCTGAGTTCGCGGCGGCTTGCCTGGGGACCATAGTGAGCTCAGGGCCAGCCTGAACTACAAAGTGAGACCCTGTCTCAAAAGCAAAAAAAATGAAGTAAAGGGCCGGGGATTTAGCTCAGTATTTCTGGTGTCTGCCTCTCAAGTGCAAGGTCCCAAGTTTGACTGCCAACACCACATACCACAATGCCAAGCATGTTGGCTCATGCCTGTAATCCCAGCACCCAGGAGGCAGAGGCGGGAGGAATGCTGTGAGTTTGAGGCCAGCCTGGGCTACATAGTGAGCTCAGGGCCAGACTGAACTACAAAGACACTGTCTCAAAAAAAAAGAAAAAAAAAAAAAAGAAGCAAAAGGAAAGGAAAAAAATTATGTGGTAAAACTTTAGAAAAATAAATGTGAAAATGTTTGATATAAAATATACAATAACATACTTAAAAGAGAAAGAAAATGCCAAATAGTACAGTGTACTACAACAGTTCTTGGTTGACAGACTGACTGTAATACTGGGAATCAAACTAAGGTCTTCTGGGTGCTCAATATGCATTCTGCCACTGAGCTACATCCCCAGTCCTATTCTACCGTGCAGAATTTTCTAGAGAATGTAAAGTTTTGAACATAACCAAAATAACTCCCCCACCAGTTTACTATCCTGTGTACCTGTAACAAATTTCAAAGCCCAAAACAAATCAATTAGGTTTTCAAAGATAAAATTCAAAAGACTAAGACTAGTTCTAATTCCAGGAAGCAAGTTTCTTTCCCTCCCTTCCTCCCTCCCTACATCCCTCCCTCTCTCTCTCTTTCTCTCTCTCTCTCTCTCACACACACACACTTGAGCGTGCACATATCAAGCAACTCCAAAGCCAAGTCATTCTGTTCTCTGGTGTTCAGAACAGATTTTTTTTTTTGAGACAGGGTCTTGCTTTGTAGTTCAGGCTTGCCCTGAGCTCACTATGTAGCACAGGCAAGCCTCAAACTCAGCAATCCTCCTGTCTCTGCCTCCTGAGTGCTGGGGATGACAGGCGTGAACCACCACGCCTGGCACTGTAGTATGTGGTATTGATGGCTGGTGGGCATGAGTCTCCATGTCCAGCATTGTACATGGTTACCAGGGATCAAACTCAGGACCTTGCACTTGTGAGGCAGGCGCTGGAACCACTGAGCTAACCCTCCGGCCCCAGAACAGATTTTTAAGGAAGCATCTGAGTTTACTCAATGAAGAACAGTTTTTCTTTGAGCATTTTCAGAATACTTTGGTCAGGTAGATTTTTTCCTACGTGTTTAAATTAAGAAACAAGTATTTAAAAGTCGATAAAGCTTATTTTATACAAGTGGAAAATACACTACCTGAGACCACTGTATACTACCAAAATGGATTTGTAACTGAACAGAAACGCATTCAATTCTAGTATCATCTCTAAAACAACTACATATTATACAACAGAAAGAAAAATTATACATAAAAGAAGCATAAACTCTACTTTTCAACTTCTAGCTGTACTTTTTCAGCTTGGCTTCTTAAATTACGGCATTCTTGCTTTAATCTCTCCACCATTTCCTTCAGCATTTGGTTTGAATTCAGCAGTTCATTCTCAGACTGGGTCAGTGAGGTTACTTGAATCTGCAAACTACTGATTTTCTAAAAGGAGAAGAAAACAGTGAATATACGGCCACTAACCAGGTGCTACTTTTATCAATTAATAAACAAAAAATCTTCCTTCTTCTCTCACCCTTCTAGCCATTCTGAGACATTTCTGAGCAAAGAGAATCAAGAGTCAGGGATCAAAATAATCTATCATGAGATTCAAGGGCTGTAAGTAACAAGACTCTTTACACAATAAATTAAGTCAATGGGAAATAATCATATTGTTTTTCTGGTGGCAACAAAGCCAAATAAGATAGAACTATATATCTACACAGCAAATGTTAGCAAAAATAAAGTAAAATTCCATGTCTCAAATTTCTATTTTAGAATTAACTTCTTCATGGAAAATTATTATTTATTTTTAACTGGAATGGTAAACATTAAATCTGTAGTATAGTTGCCTGAATAAGCCTGTCTTTACATAGGATGCCAAGGATACCATATAATGTCTTTCTCAGAAAATCGGACATTATGTCCTCCTGGTTAAGACTTAGAAACCATAATTGCACATTCAAGGCAGGACTAGCTAACAAGCATGCAGAAATCCTAAAAATAGAATCTTCTACATCATCTATAGGAAGAAAATATATTTTCGGAGTTCAAAGTGCTAATGATTACAACATGAATACTTTCAATTTCATATACTTTCAACAACAAAAAATTTCTTTCTATAACTATAACTCAGACAGATGTAAAGTTACAAACCAATTAAACTTCACTAATATTTCTAAACAACTGTAAAGATTTAGAATAAAAACATTGCCTTTTTTTTGAGATAGGGTCTCATTCTCTGGTTAAGGTTGGTCTTGAACTCCCAGTCAACCTCTGCCTCAGCCTCTCAAAAAATGAGATTATAGGTATGTAATTTGGGCCATGCCCAGCCTAAATATTGTCCTTTAATTATAATTTTTAAAACTCTGAGGTTGGGGATTTAGCTCAATGGTACCAGCATCTATCTATCTGCCTTGAAAGTGCAAGGTGCTCAGTTCGATCCCAGGTACCACATAGACAGACAAATATTTGATTTAGATAGATAGATAGATAGATAGATAGATAGATAGATAGACAGACAGACAGATAGATAGCTTTAGATAGATAGATAGATAGATAGATAGATAGATAGATAGATAGATAGATAGATAGATTTTAAAAGACCTCTGGGCCACAGCAAATAAATATGTTAATTAAAAACACTAGTTAACAGAAGAAGCTTACTAAATTAAAGCAGAAAGGTTGAAACATTTCATCTTTAAATATCAATCTCAATTACATTACCAAAAGAGGTTATTTCAGTAATACTGGTAAGAAAATTCAAACTATGCAAAACATAGATTTACAGAAGCATTTAACATACTCATAATGTCTCCTAAAATCATACCTGTTTCAGATCAGAATTTTCATTTTTTTCTTTCTCTGCATTTTCAATATTCACAATTTGTTGTTGAAGTTTTAACCTAAAAACCATAACCCAACAAAATATATTACAAACTTGAATTCATATTTCATTGACTCATTCAATCATTCCAGTGACTGGTTTGACACTGGGAACTGTGCTATAGAAACAGGTAGGTCCAATCATGAGTAGAGGCTGTGTTGGCATATAACTGTGATGAAACACAATTAGTTCTTTTCTAACAGGAAACTGTGAGCACCAAAAGAATGGGACATCACAGGAATAATGGAGACAAAACTGATAAACATAGGAATCCCGCTAAACAACTGGCCATCACAAGAAAAGCACTGAAATGTGTTAAGGCATTAGAAAGCACTTCAAGTTAGAAGGCTCCTCATGCTTATATAACTCACACATTTCATAATCTACTATTTCATAGAGATTTAAAAGAAAACTGTCTCTTGTAGGACACCATATTGTATTCTGCAAAACACCTTATCAGCTTTTAATCCCCAAGATAAAAATTTGAAGAGGACACAATCTGTACTTGCTTCTAAAAAAATGATACATGCTCAGCCACAGCCCTAAAATCCAAAGTATCTCCTTCCAGGAGACTGAGGCAGGAAGACTGCAAATTCTAGCCAGCCTAGCAGCCTACTAGTGACTCAGTGAGATCCTGCCTCAGAAGAGAAGTAGTTCCATGCAAAAGATATAGAGTTTGAGCCCTATTGGAAATACACACACACACGCATGCACACACACAGAACATCTCTGGTGAGAAAATGACTCAATAGATAGAGAAGATTTTATATTAATTAGATCTCCTCTTTTTGAAAATACTTTAAATACTTAAATATAATTTACTTGGCACTTGTTATTTTTATTAGCATGCTCTATACACCCAACTAGAAAGTGCCTAGAGCAATGCTGTAACTACAAGATCTCAATAAAAATTTGTTGATTGACCACATCAGTCCATCAGACTGGATCAGACACTACATGTGTAAGTCAAATAGATAATATAACTTGGAAGAAATCGGATGATCCACTGCTTGTGATGATTACAAACAAATGCCAGGAGAAGGCGATAAAGGAAGAAGGTCAGTCCTGCTCCTTCTCTTGTTACTTTGTCTGTACTAGTCATGTTCTTACTTCATATTTCTAGCTGTATTGCTAGCACTCTCTCAAACTTTTTATATATTTCTTCCATAAATGTTTATGGATGTTACTGACTTGGTGCTTTTAGATTACTGAATTAATAAAAGTCTATTTCCATAAAAGCATAATGATGTATACGGAAAAGTGAACATTGTGGGTCCTAGCCTAGTACCAGAGAGAGAAAACACAAGCTCTAAGTACATCCCAGATCTGGCCCAGAATATGAATCTATAGTGCTTGGATGACCAAGAAGAAACAAGACTCAGTAAGAAAGCACTCATGGTCAGACTGCTTCACTGGAAGTCTGCAGTCAAGACAAAATAGTGTCCTACATTCAAAAGTGAAGTGAAGGCCAAATAAATGAATGGTTTAGAGCACCTCACTACCAGTAAACTACAAAAGAAGAACACCAACACAGCTGCTTATAAGAGATGCTACACACTATAGACCCTTCTTCAGTTCATTTTGCTGAAATTCTACTGAGTCAGAATCTAAAACTAACTATCAGGTTTTTTAAAAGAGAAAATGAGTTACTAATTTAAGGTATTATGTTTAATATTTTAAAGAATAATGGGCTATAACATAAATAAAATTAATTTTAATAGATAATATCAGGGTTTAGGAATAACACCAATGATTTTAAATCCCAATAACAAAAGAGTTCAAGAAAGGTAGATACTGTTTCAAAAGACAGTGTTATAAATTTAGGAATTAAAATATAATCTCTCCTCTGATTAGGTTTTTAATATTTAAAGTATACTACAAGTCAAAAGAAAATAATCATTATGTTAGATTTACAAAGTAGAGGAAAAAAGCCAAGCATGTGGTCCACACCTGTAATCTCAGCACTCTGAGAGGCTGAGGCAGGAGAATTACAAGTTCAAGCTCAGTCTGGACAATTAAGCAATCGATCAGATCTTGTCTCAATAATAAAAAATTTTAAAAGGGTTAGAGATGTAGCTCAACTCTAAGGCCACAGGCTCAACATGACTGCAAAAACAAAGTAAAGTAAAAAGTACAATTAATTTTCATTAAGGGACTAGTTAAGGTTATGTAAGAGAGGTACAATTTGAACTGAATCTTAAATACCAAGTAAAAATCTGAGATAGAGAACAATATATTGAAGGTGAAGAATGTGATGCATTAAGACTCGACAGGTAACAGAGGAGGAAATGACATAAAAGCACAGTTTGCTTTAGAATAAGGAAGAATGTTTTTACTGTGTAAGAAGGAAAGTGAGAATAAAAAGGGAACAGGATACAGACATTCTAAGACACCAAGAAGCTGCAAGAACTCATATCTAGTACCCTTTTGCTCATGTGAAAATGAAAACACAGGTAAGTAGCAGACAATTTCTAAGCTGAAAAGGGGGCAAGGGAGACAGGATAATAGATCAGAAGAAAATGAGGAATATAAGAACTACCAGTTTCAGTATCTTCAACGAGGGGAGCTGTAAGAGAAAATGGAGATATTTAGATCTTTGAAATGAATGGTTTTAGGAGATAATAAGGCTCAGGATGTGGCTATATGTATGAAATGATAAAGTGGAATAAAGATAAAGGGTACCAAAGTGTGAATACAATAAACTAAAAGGCAAAAAAAACGAACTGTTCAATAATATGGAAGTCTTAGTCACTTTACAGTGATGGCCAGGGGTAGGAAATACAGCAAAGTGGAGCCAGGTATGAAAGACCTCAGGACTGTTACAGAACATCTGGTAAATCAGTAATCAGAAAAGAAAAAAGGTAGGAATAAACTAGATGCAACAAATATCAGGGAAAATCAATTTAACTGAGGTAGTCAAGCAATGGTTCCACAGCAAAAGTAGCATTTACAAATGTGGATTTCCCTCATTGGCCCCTTGTCATAAAAGGAAGAAAAAAAGTTAATTTTGACCAAAGAGTTTGGCAGGTTATATGACATTAGGAGAAGTCCAAAAAAAAAAAAATCTTACAAAACACTTGGTGCCAGGGATTTAGTTCAAGTAGTACCACACCTACCTTGGAAGCACAAGGGAATTTGATCCCTTGTACAAAGAAAAAAAAAAATTCTTGGTAACCGAACAAAGACTTCAGAGATCATACCAGAAACTATTGTTAAAAGGAGAATTTTAATGAAGGGGGAAAAGGTGGGGGAAAAAGTCAGAAAATGAAGGATGAGCGAGCTGCAGGACAAGAAACTATAAATAAGTATAGTTTAAAAGTTAATTTTAGCAGGGCTAGAGATTTAGCTCAGTGGTTCCAGCACCTGCCTTGCAAGTATAAGGCCCTGAGTTCGATCCCGGTAACTACATACAATGCTGGGCGTGGTGACTCACGCCCACCAGCAATCAATACCACATACCACATACCAGAGTGCCGGGCATGGTACCTCATGCCTGTCATCCCAGCACTTGGGAGGCAGAGACAGGAGGATTGCTGAGTTCAAGGCTTGCCTGGGCTACATAGTGAGCTCAAGGCCAGCCTGAACTACAAAGCGAGACCCTGTCTCAAAAAAAAAAAAAAAAAAGTTAATTTTAGCAGTAGAAATACAAGGTAGGATGCAGGGCAAAGGTACAGCAGAGAGAGCAGCTAAGTAAAAATGTGAATAGCAACCATAGAACAACATTTGGATGCAGCTGCTTCCAAGAACACAGGCCCCTGCGATGCCCAGGGCAAGGCACATACTCACACGTACAACTGCAACATTCAGCAGACTCCTACTGAGCACCTAGAAATCCAGGGCCCAGTTCTAAGTGTTATAGACACACTGAAAAATAGCAAAGACAGAATTTCTACCCTTGATGGTTCAACAGTGCTACAGACAGAGCTTTTGTCGATGGTGGAAATGTTTTATAAACTGCATCTTCCAATACGATAAGACATTAGGTACATGTTGCTATTGTACAGTTAAAATGTAGCTTGTATGATGGAGCAACTGAAATTTCAATTCTTAAAATTTTAATTATTTAAATTCAGATTTAAAATACTCTATGTGACTAGTGTCACCATACTGGGCATTAAAGGTGCTTACCTTCATTTGTTATTAGTGAACAAATCTCTTGAGAATGGGAGGCCCTTCTTATGCCAACCTTCTGAAAACAAGTTTTTTTTTAGGACTCTGATCATTATTCACAAAAAGGGACATTCTCATAAGGATGTAAGAATCCACCGAACCAAAGGAGAACTAAGAACCAGAACCAGGTTCAATAACTGACAGGAATCATAGACAAAGATATACAACAAGAATCACTAGATCTTTCCAATGCTACCACATACTTATCATCTCCATTGCTTACTTTGTACTTCAAATTTTGACAGAAAACTAGGCCAATTCGCTAATATATAGTGTCCTATTTACTCTTAAGATGATACATAACAGATAATTCTTCAGATTGGGTATAAATACAAAAAAAGAGTATTAAATTGCAATTACATGCTTTTAAAAGTCAACTATTCACTATAAATAAAAAATCCAAATGAAGTTAAAATGTTAAAATATTAATTAAAAATCTTAAGAAAAAAAATGAGAAAACCCTAAATGGAAAATATGCAAAAGATAAAAATTAAGTGGCATTCACTACAGGATATCATCAGTGCTGAAGATTACCTTCCCTTGGACAGTTATTACTATTATTTGCCCAAAAATACTGCCTCCCCATTTCTGATCCTATTCTCAGCCTTTTCCCCACCTAATCACAGAGAAAATAGGCCTATAACCAGGCTGAGCCACAGCGCCTGATCTCTTTTTCAACAATGGGCCCAGGGAAGGCTATGCCAACCAGACCCAAACCATTCTCCACAGACTTTTCTCTCTCTTTAGCCTTAGATAGAGTCTGTATCACAAAGAAAGAAGGGAGAGAAGCTGTGGGAAAGAGGCAGACAAGACAAGACAATAAGAGAAGGAAAAGGGAGAGGAAGGAGGGAAGAAGCCACTCTATCGGACCCGCAGGTAAATTTAAGATCCAGGTTCCAGGAAAACAGCACAAATCCTATCCTCTCTACCATTTATGTCAGCCAATAAAGTCCCTTTATTTGCTTGCCTTAGTTGGAGTTGAATGCTGCCAAATCCAATAGTTGGCTGATACTTTATATCTAAACTACTATAATTTTTATATTTTATAGGCTAACTTCACAAATTTTTTTTTTTTTTTTTTTTTTTTTGCTTTTTGAGACAGGGTCTCACTTTGTAGTTCAGTCTGGCCCTGAGCTCACTATGTAGCCCAGGCAAGCCGCTGTGAACTCAGCAATCCTCCTGTCCCTGCCTCCCGAGTGCTGGGATTACAGGCGTGAGCCACCACGTTTGGCATTGTGGTATGTGGTGTTGATTGTTGGTAGGCGTGTCTCCATGCCCAGCATTATATGTGGTTACCGGGGATCGAACTCAGGACCTTGCGCTTGCGAGGCAGGCGCCGGAACCACTGAGCTAACCCTCCAGCCCATAACTTCACAAATTTTTAAAACTACAGTGGAGCAGGCTTCTGAAATACAAAATACTTTTATAAAAATAAGTGTATTACTCAGCTCTATGATAGGCTAATGGTAAAGAAACTACTTTAATGAAAAAGACTAGTATATAATTAATAACTTAAGGCATCTGTCAAAGCAGTGATTAATATCTACCAGATACTATCAACTAAGAGAATACTGGCTTGTAAAGAAATGGATACCTTCTGCTTTATAAGATTTATACTTTTAATTACTCTAAGAAGACCTTTTACCCAGATAGTCTTTGACCTATCACAAGCTCTAAATGAGAAGCTACAATTATAATTTTGTAAATGATTGATAAAAATACAACTAGTAGATGCAGTTGGATTTATAAATCAGCAAATCAGAACTGCCACAGGAGAAATACTATAACTGTAGAGTATTAAAAATTCATGCAAATCTTGTGAATTATTCCTTCTGCTAGATTTTAGAGTGGCTAGTATGCCCTTTTACAAAAAAAGTTAGAGACAATTATATATTACAAGTGAACTGGAGAAACTGAAGGGATATCAAAGATAAATTATCAAGGCAACTAATGGAACAGAAAATGATTTATATTAAAGAAAAGCCAAAATAATGAATACTATTTTATAATTTAAAAAAAAGGAGGGTCAAGTTTATTATTGTCTTCAAGTAATGACAGAACCCTGAATGGTTTGTCACTATGGCAACAGAAGCCCAAAGCAGGAGAAACAGGTTTAAATTCTAACATAAAAGATTCTAACTGGTTAAATTGTAGAACCACGAAAGGATAAAATATTACAGTTGGGCTCCTGGAGGGGGTAGAGATTTAAAAACTACCTGCCTTGAATAGTTAAACAATATACTCACTTAAAAGCAAAGACATAGGCAAGACTGGCTCTCAAAATCCATTACTGAGTTATGATTCTAGAATTGTAGGTACTAACAATTTAAGTTAATTGTTCATAAAACCAGATATAAGTAAGCAATACACATACCTCTCTGCCTAAAGCAGCTCTTTCCTGAGTAATGTGAATCAAGACTCTTGTCTTAAAACATAACCTACAATTTAATGAATGTGAGTTTTAAAAGCCACTTGACTTTAATTTATATAATTACTGAAGTCACTAAGATTTTAAAAGCAGATATAGGGAAATTCCAGGTGCTGAAGACAAGGGCAGATGCGCTAGCTCTGTGTTATCCATATATCCTATAAAAATAATTAAAAAGAGCAAAGAGAAAAAGCCACACAAAATCATACCCTCAGCAAAATGGAAGGCAGAAAATGTCCAAACCCCAAAACAACTATAAGAAAAAAAGACAGGGCAAAAAGAAAGAAAATTATAGACCAAAAATTACATAAAGCACTAACAACAGAATACAACACCAAACAAAGAAACAGAGAAGCTAATATCAAAGGTTGTTTAAACCAAAACTGAAGGTTGCTTCAACATCAAAAAATTCTTTAATATACGATCTTAATAAATCTAAGGGAAATCATGACTATTAATGCTAAAAGATCTGAAATTTTTAAAACTATGTGTAATAAAAACATATTAAAATAATTATTGGTGAATATTTTCCTAATTGGGTGTGTGTGTGTGTATCAATCTTAAAGCTAGCCTCTTAACCAATGTAGAAACAGTACATTTCTATTAAGATCAGGAATCAGTACATTTCTATTAAGATCAAGAATGAGGCAAGAAAATCTACTATCTCTGATGCTACTTATACTGTATTCTTTTTTTTTTTTTTTTGAGACAGGGTCTCGCTTTGCAGTTCAGGCTGCCCTGAGCTCACTATGTAGCCCAGGCAAGCCTCGAACTCAGCAATCCTCCTATCTCTGCCTCCCGAGTGCTGGGATTACAAGTGTACGCCTGGCACTTATACTGTATTTTAGAGATACTTGCCAATTAGATAAAAGAGAAGTGTAGAAATTGGTAAAAAAAAAAAAAAGATCATTATTTATAGATGATATGCCAGTACACCTGGAAAATGCTAGGAAATCATCATAAAATGAACACAAACAATAATTCAGTAAGTTAGTAGGTACAAAATTAACCTTTTTGAAGTGGTTGTCTTCATAAATAATAACCAGCTAGAAGACAAAAATGGAAGAAAAAAGCTTTTACAATAGCAACAAAGACTGACTACTTTGGGAATAAACTTTGTAGCTCCCCATTTGCACTCCAGACCTACCGAAGGCACCTTTGTGCACATTCTAGGAGCAGTTTGCACACAAGGGGGAGCACAGAGAGCAAGAAACCCTCTGGGGATCTTTACTCAGGTCACTGAGCTCTGACCCAAGAAGGGCAAAAGAGAGAGGCGGTCAGTCACTGCTGCTGCAGCTCCCCTTGCTGTCCCTATGCCCTCTGATTGAAGCCACTTTCAAGGACTTTACAAGGCTAAGACCATCTTCCCTACTGATTGTTTTACTTCTTTTCCACTACTGGGAGCTTGACATTAAAGACCTGGATATTCAGAAGCAGCAGCATCATTTTGGACAACCACAGAGTGGGCATGCATATCCAGGGAAAAGCAAAGGCTCAGAGATCTGAGAAGATCCTGTTAACACCTCAAGCTGATCCTTGGCACAGAAATAGCCTATTACAATTAAAACTAAAACACACCTGAAACAAGTTTTTGTTTAGTTTGTTTTTTGTTTTTTTTGGTGAGACAGGGTATCGCTTTGTAGTTCAGGCTGGCCCTGAGCTCACTATGTAGCCCAGGCAAGCCTCAAACTCAGCAATCCTCCTGTCTCTGCCTCCTGATGCTGGGATTACAGGCATGAACCACCATGCCTGGCACTGTGGTATGTGGTATGTGGTATTGATTGCTGGTGAGCGTGAGTCCAGCATTGTATGTGGTTACGGGGGATCGAACTCAAGACCTTGTGCTTGTGAGGCAGGCACTGGAACCACTGAGCTAAATCTCCGGCCCTGTTTTTGTTTTTTTTTGAGACAGAGTCTTGCTTTGTAGTTCAGGCTGGTCCTGAGCTCACTAGGTAGTCCAGGGAAGCCTCGAACTCAGCAATCCTCCTGCCTCTGCCTCCTGAGTCCTGGATTTAAAGGCGTGAGCTACCATGCCTGGCCCAAAACACTTTTTTAAAATGACAAAACAAAACCAAATAAACCACCCCAGCAAAACCTGGGGAAAGGGTTATATCTTGGGTTGCAGTTTGAATTTCCAGAGTTATAACTTTATTTGATTAAATATCCAGGTTTATACAAAGAAACAGGAATATATAGCCTATTCAAAGGAAAACAAATCAATAGAAACTATCATAAAGAGCACTACAATATTAGATCTACTAGACAAAAACATAAACATTGATCACTTAAAAATGATCAAAGACAGTGCCGGGTGTGGCGGCTCACGCCTGTAATCCCAGCACTCAGGAGGCAGAGACAGGAGGATTGCTGAGTTCGAGGCTTGCCTGGACTGCATAATGAGCTCAGAGCCAGCCTGAACTACAAAGCGAGACCCTGTCTCACACACACATACACACACACACACACACACACACACACTCACACACAAAAAGATCAAAGAACTGAATTAAGTCGTATAACTGAAAAAATTATACACGAACAAAAAGAAATACTAGAGACGAAAAGTATTAATACCTGAAATTATAGTTTCACTAGAAGTTCAAAGTTAATTTGAGATGGTAGATGTAATCAGTGAACATAGAGATAAGACAATGGAAGTTATCAAGCCCAAGGAACAAAAGTTTTAAAAATGAAGAAAACTGAACAGAGCCAAGGAACCTTAGACAACATCAAGCCACCCAACACACACACTGCAGGAGTCCAAGAAAAGCAAGAAAAAGAAATAGAGTTAATTCTGAAGAAATGATGACTGGAAACTAACCAAATTTACTGAAAGGCATGAATGGAAACATGGAGGAAGCCTACTGAACCATAAGGTGAGCTCAGAAAGATCTCTAATGGGACATAGCATTAATCAAATTTGTGAAAACCAAAGGCAAAGAAAGAATCTTTAAGTAGCTAAAGAGAATCAACCATATAAAGAATATTCAATAAGATTATTGGCAAATTTTTCATTAAAAAATAACTTTGGAGAAACTGAGTATAAGGAATTACAGGTATACAGTGTATACTTAAGGAATTACAGGTATACAGTGTATACTTGTAATTCCAGCTACTTGGAAGGCTGAGGGAAGAGGACAAGTTGAAGGCCATGTTGGGCAACTTAATGATACCTTGTCTCAAAATTTAAGAAGGTACTGAGGATGTAACTCAGTGGTAGTGCTTGCCTGGCATGCATGTGGCACCTGACTCACAAAACAAAACAACTTTGGAGGCCAGAAGTAGTAAACAAGTAACATTGTATTTAAAAGAGACAAAGAAATTGTCAATCAAAAATCCTATATCTGGTAAAACTGTTCTTTAAAAGTAAGAAAATTTAAACACTGCAGATAAGCACAGCTGTCCACTAGACTTAGGCTATGGATGCTCAAGGACATCCAACAGAGTAAATGAAAGGATACTGTACAGTAACTCAAATCTATATTAAAAAATACACAGCTCATAAAAGGAGTTAGGTGGGCAATTATAAAAAACTAACATTCTAGGGCCGGAGGGTTAGCTCAGTGGTTCCAGTGCCTGCCTCGCAAGCTCAAGGTTCTGAGTTCGATCCCCGGAAACCATATACAATGCTGGGCATAGAGACTCATGCCCACCAGCCATCAATACCACAAACCACAGTGCTGGGCGTGGTGGCTCATGCCTGTAATCCCAGTACTTGGGAGGCAGGGACAGGAGGATTACTGAGTTCAAGGCTTGCCTGGGCTACATAGTGAGCTCAGAGCCAGCTTGAACTATAAAGCGAGACCCTGTCTCAAAAAAATAAAACAAAACAAAAAAAACCACTAACATTCTACTGATAATCTACAACTCTACTTATTTTCTACATGACTTCATATAAATACATTAAAATTAGTCTAAAACTAATACTATAACTTTATTATTCTACATTTTTTCTATATACTTTAGAAAAATAACGTATTGAAAAAATTGTTAGCTTATGCTCTGATGCACACAGTACATAAAGATGTGACTTTGTGACGCTGACAACAGTAAAGAGTGCAAGCTAAAAAGAAGAGTTTTTGTAAATCTTTGGAGTTAAGCTTGCATATATTCAAACTGGCATCTTATAAACTCAAGATGCTCCACATAAATCCTAGGCTATCCTAAAGAAAATAGCTGTCAAATATACACAAATGGAAGTAAGAAAGGAACAGATTTTCCCTACTCCCCCTCAAAATCCCTACAAGAAAATAAAACAGAACACAGAAGATAATAACAACAACAAAAAAAACTTTGAAGGTAAAAAACAAATAGCAAATGACAGTCTCTCCTTATCATTAATTACTTTAAATGTAAACATGTAAAACCTGCTAATCAACATCTTGCAAGAGAAACCTACCTCAACATAGTAAAGCCATGGATCAAAGTCCACAGTGACTATTTTTTTCCTCTAAGATCAGAAACAAGGGAAGAAAGCTTTGTTTATCATTTCTAGGTATCATTCAATTTCAAGTCCCAGACATAAACAAAAAAGGTAACCAAATTGGAGGGGTGGGAAATTTTATCTTTTCTTAGATGATGTGATCTCATGTTGGAGAAAACTCCAAAGCTCATGTGCTCGCTAACACACACACACACACACACACACAAACACACACACAAAACCGACAGATGAATTTAGCAAAGAAACTAGATAAGTCAACAAACAAAAATCAGTGGTATCTCCACACAATAAGAAATTGAGAAAACAATTCCACTTAGAACAGCATTAAAAAGAATAAAGTATTTAGGAATTAACCAAGTGGTTGAAAGATTTGTACATTACACATCTATAAAACACCATTGAAAGAAAATAAGAAATAATAAAACAAAAACACATCCCACATTCATGGAACAAAGTTTTAATGATATTGAGATGTCAATACTATGTTCAAAATAACCTACAGAGACAATGCAAATCCTATCAAAGGCCCGACAACCATTTTCATGCAAATAGGTCATTTTAAAATTCACAAAGGAGCTGAAACAGTCAAACAAGCCTGAAGTAAAAGAAATGTGAGCTAGAGGACTCACACATTTTGATTTCAGAATTTGACTACAGAGCCACAAAAATCAAGTGTGGTACTGACACTAAGACATACGGATCCATCCAGTGATGTTGAACCTTTTAGAGCTTTTAATGGCAACAAATAGCCAGCTATGGCACATCTGCCATAGGTTCCCACCATTGGACTAGACTCTGACAGTGACGACAGACTTCCTAGAGAAAAGTGCCCAAACTGCAACCCAACACCTACTCATTTACTGGACAGTGGCAGTGCTGCACTTAAACTTGAATATAAGGCTGCAGTTTAGAAAAACAACTTGTGCATCAATGTATTTTGTCTTATAATAAAAACAAGTAACATGTGTATCACAAGTTACCCACCACTGGACTAAAGAGAATAAAAATCAACCTTCTTCTGTACAGTTAAGTGATTACTGACAAGGTTGCCAAAAATATTTGCTGGAAAAAGGCATGCTTTTTAATAAACTGTGCAAGGAGAACTGTATAGTCACACATAAAAGAATGAAACTGGACCTTTATCTACCAATACCACATAAAAATTTAACCCAAATGGGCCAGGGATTTAGCTCAAGTGGTACCACACCTACCTTCGAAGCACAAGGGCCTGAATTTGATTCCTGGTACCGCAAAAAAAAAAAA
>PVIC010020868.1:0-12594 GCA_004025085.1 Thryonomys swinderianus | reverse complement strand
GTTTGAGGCTTGCCTGGGCTACATAGTGAGCTCAGGGTCAGCCTGAACTACAAAGTGAGACCCTGTCTCAAAAAAAAAAAAAAAAAAAAAAAAAAAAGTACAAGCACCCTAGAAAATATATATGTATTCCTTAAAAAGTTAAAAATAAGGGTCAGGGATTTAGCTCAGTGGTTCTGCCCTCTGCTTTACACAATGCCGGTGTGATGACTCACGCCCACCAGCAATCAGCTCCACACACCACGAAGCTGGGCATGGTGGAAGCTCATGCCTGTAATCCCAGCTCTTGGAAGGCAGAGGCAAGAGGATTGCTCTGAGTTTGAGGCCTGCCTGGGCTACATAGTGAGCTCAGGGCCAGCCTGAACTACAAAGCGACTGTGTCTCAAAAAACAAAAATTAAAATAGCCACATACTCTTCATGGCAGTGTTATTCGCAACAGCTAAAATTTGGAAGTACCACCCATGAACAAATGAGTAGGTAAGTTAAATATGAGATATACATACAATGGAACATTATTAAGCCTTAAAAAGTTAGGAAAATTTAAAACATGCTACAAAATAAATGAATACTGAGATTACCATGCTAAGTAAATGGCACAAAAGACAAATATTATGATTACACTCATATGAGGTACTTGGAGTACTCAAAATCATACAGAGAGTAGAACGGTGATTGGCAAAGGTCAACTTGATAAAGGAATTCAGAGTTATATCTAATGGCTACAAAGTTTCAGTTGTGTAAGAAAAAAAGAGCTTCAGAGATGGACACTGGTGATACACAACATTAACTACATCCAACACCAATAAATTATGTAATTTTAGGGCCAGAGGATTAGCTCAGTGGTTCCGGCGCCTGCCTCACAAGCGCAAGGTCCTGAGTTCAATCCCCGGAAACCACATATAATGCTGGGCCTGGAGACTCATGCCCACCAGCAATCAATACCACATACCACAGTGCCGGGTGTGGTGGCTCACGCCTGTAATCCCAGCACTCAGGAGGCAGAGACAGGAGGATTGCTGAGTTCGCGGCGGCTTGCCTGGGCTACATAGTGAGCGCAGGGCCAGCCTGAAGTACAAAGCGAGACCCTGTCTCCAAAAATAAATAAATAAATAAATAAATAAATAAAAATTATGTATTTTTAAATAGATCAGATGGTAAAATTTTATTATATATTTGAGCACAATATAAACAAACAAAATCAATGAAGTCACAATAAAATTAGCAACAAATTAATCTATGAAGCTAGACATTGATATTCAAAATATATGGAAAAGCAAACACACAAAAATAACTTAGAAAACACAAAAAGACAAAGAAACTACAAGGATGAAACAGCCTATCTAGCATTTAAAACATACCATACAGCCTCTATGATTACATTACAGCAGTGCTGCATGGACAACCATACAAGTAAAATAGAAAGTCAAGGAATATATCAAGTTATAAGTAAGTTAAAAATATAATAAAAGCATTATCATGAATCACTGGGATAAATAAAATTAGTTTTTAATAAAAGTGTGGGACAATTGGTTAGCCATTTAGAAAAAGTAAAATGAAATCTATATCTCATAGCCCACAGAAATAGCCATTCTAACTAGATCAAAGATCTAAATATAAAAAATGAAGACATACAAGCATTAAAAACATGATTCCCCTTTAATTTCAAGGCAAGGAAACTACAACTTAGAATCCAGATGCAGTAATGATGAAAAATATTGATGTTTTGTATAATAAAATATCTATGTTTTATATAATAAAATATCTACTTGGTATTATATTTAAAGAACTTACATGACCATGCTAAGAAAGGAAGACAAAATATACATGCATCTGCCATGGGAGGGCAGGAAAAAATAAATAAGAAATTAGATTACCCTGCAGAGGTCAGATAATTAAGAAAAGATGAGAATAGCAGTAAAAGTAAATAGATGTAGAAGTACTGTCTTCTAGTATAATTTTTGTGTCATTCTGTCTTTCAGAATCATCCTGACATTTCACAGTGAAATATGCTAAAATAAGCAAGGATGAGAGGGGAGCTCAAAAGGGATAAAACAGAAATAAGTGAAGTTGTTTAATAAATAAGTGAAGGTGAGAAAATCCCTAAGTAACTCTTGAAAATCTTAAGTATCTTTTAATTATATTTTAATTCATTAAGTGTATTTTGATATACTCAGGAGCTAAAAACAAAAAGAACACACAGTATTATATATAAGCTAAGAAGTTTTTCAGAGTTGTGAATTAACTATTCCAAAACTACTTTATGCATACTCTGGGAATGAGAAAGTAAGTAGAAGTCAGGGCTCTCGGTGGAAAAGGAGTTACAAATATAAAGAGAATTCCATCATGTTGGGTTGGAATTGGAAATATCATTGTAAACACATGACTATTAACACATATACATATAGGAAAATAAAGAACATATAGAAATACATATTTATGTACATATAAATATATTTCCTTTCTCAGTTCACTGAGAGGGAAATGTCTTTCTAGTACCAATAAACACTCCTCTAGGTGAGATCCTGCTCTCCTGTATCATTTGCCAATAAAAAGGAACCAAAGCACCTTAGAGAAATGACTAACGGGAGGCCAAGAATATCTTGTAATGCTAGCAAATAAAGAGAATCTCAAAAAATGGTGCACTGTATTAAAAGCACATAGGAGTCAACTTGGAAGAGTTTCCAAATCTGCAACAACTTCACCAGCAAATTATAACACAGTAAAACTATGGACTGAAGCTTATTATGTGAGTATTCCATAAGACAAGCAAACACGCCTAGAGAATTTTAATTTGACACATGAGCAGTGTCTTACAACACGAGTAGTACACGATACCGATCAAAACAGAGCCAATGGTTCCTCCTTCTCCCTCCTCCTCCATCCCTCCCTCCCTTCTTCCCTTTTTCAAGGAGATCTTGTCTGCAGAGGAAGAGGAGAGAAGGGCAGAGGAATCCCTCACTTCACAGGATATTAGGGAGATGGTAAAATGTGGGAAAACAGTGCCAAAATTTTATAGAAAAGCACCACCTGAATAAGGCTGCAGTAGTACAAGTGATAAATCTATTTAACACAATGCAATGTCACATTTCCCCCAAATCCTCAAAAAGAGGTACAAGCAGGTATCACTAGATAGGTTTCTTGTTAGCTGCATAAAAAGATTCCACCGAGTCAACAGACAGCAGTGACTCCATTAATGATAGTAAAAGTCATCATATACAATAACACTCCTCTCTCGTCTCCCTCACACCAGCCACAAAGGTTTTCAAAGGTTAAGTGGAAGTTAATGTATTTTTCTTGATTATATTATATTACACTACTATAATCATTTTCATATGAACATTTTTGAGTCATAGAACAAATCATCTGAGTTTCTATTATTTCTCAAGGAGAAATTCACTTTGATATATAAGTGCTTTGAATTATAGCATTTCCAGCATGAACTATGCTCATAAACCAAAGTTTTACTATATTATAATCTGTTAGTAAGAATCTGTTAGTCCATATATGTAGAAACACAATATTTAAGAGAAATTAAATCCCTTCCTTTTGGAATTCCAACTAAGAAGTATAGAGGAATGATAAAAATAAGTGAGAAAATCACTATTTGGTAAACACTAGTGTAATAAATGTGTTGGGAAAGAATTATCAATGAATACTAAAAATTTAATGGAAGAATATTTGTTTTGTTTTTGGCAGTACCAGGGATTGAACTTGGGTACTGTGCTTCCAAGATAGGCGTGGTACCACTTGAGCTAAATTCCCAGGCCAGTGGAAGAATATTTGGTCAGAAAGTATAACGAAAACATTTACACAGACTCAAAGTATAATATGGGGAAGCTTAAAATAGAAAAGAAAAAATAGTAATTTTATACTGGACAACTCTGGTGACATTTTAACTGAGTGATAAAGGTTAACAGTATGAGTTAAGGGAAAAATCATGAACTTTCTGATATGAAGCACTCAGGATACATGACTTTGCTTCTACTTTTGCTAAAAATATATAACATGAAATTATGTATGAAATTAACACAATCTGAGAAATACTTTCTAAAATAACTACTCAGCACTCTCCAAAAGTGTTATTAAGTCCAAATTAAAGAAAACTATATAAATCTAATGGGTAGATTGGATCTTGTAGTAGAAAAAGGACACAGTGGAACAACTGGTAATATTTCAATAAAGTCAACAAATTGGAAGAGAGTAATGTTTACTTGATTACGTTAATTCCTGACACTTGATTATTATCATATCCAAAGGTTGTACTTGGAGAATCATGTTAATTGTTAATACTTGGGGAATCAAGGTGAGGAGTACCTGATGACTCTCTGGCTTACTGTCACACCATTTTTCTTACTTTGAAACTATTTCAAAATCAAAAATATATCTATACAGGTAACCTAATACTCTGAAGTTCCCTTTTGGCTGACTCCTCTGCCATCTGTGAGGCCCGCAATTTTTCTTCATGCTGATCCTTTTCAGATTGCCTCCAGACATCATATTCCACTTTCATCTTCTCTAAATCAGCTAATCTGTTCTCAAGTTCCAGCCTAAAACAACAGATGATATGTTACAAGAATGACAATAAAGATGACATCCCAGTAAACTGTTTCCATGTGTGAAGAGATATATCATAAACTAAGGTAATAAAGTACTTACTTTTCATCTTGTAAGACCACAAGCTTTTGATAACTTTCTTCCTTGGCAGCTTGTACTTTACGTATTAACTCACGATCTTTTTCTATTAAGAGCATTTTCTGGTGCTCAACAGCTGACTTCAGAATTTCATTGTCTGACTGTAACCCTAGTATTTTTTTAAGGAAAAAAATAACATATTCAATATTTTTAAGATGAAAAAAAATCACAACAGCAAGCATTTATCAGTAGGTGAGACAAAAAAATTAGAAATTCTTTCTTGGCATGTATATTCAAAGATCCCTAGCTCAATAAATAAGGATGAAATACACTAAAACTACGAGTTAATTTCAGAGTTTATTACATAATACATAAAAACTTTTTAAAAGGTCAATATATTTATTCATTTCCATCTTGAGAGAGGGAACTATCAACCTGAAGAGACTGGCTTACTTTACCTCTGCAGGGGTTCTGTGAACCAAGCACCAGAGAGCATCATAACAAAACTGGGAACAGAGTAAATAAAGTCACCAAACCCTTCAAAACCTATAAGGAAAAATACAGTAACAAGGAAACTCCTATATGTATCTAATGAATTCTCAAATCTCCCTTGTGATGAGATAACAAGTACTTTGCAGATGGGATAACTAAAGCAAATTCAGGTTTAACTCAAGGTAGCACTAGATACAAAAGTCTCTAAGAGACTACTTCCTTAGATGGAAATCCACTAATCACTATTAAGTAAAAATTAATAAAAAGTCATTGAACATAAACTCCTCCTCAACTACAGATCAACTCAGCACAGGTCTAGCCTAGACAGATTACTTAAAAAGTTAGAAACATGTAAATTTTGAGAAATCCTGATAAGACAGAAGACTAAAAAGGAGCTTAAAAACAAGCCTATACTGAAGTATGCTCCAATACAGACTTTGCATTTAAAAACAAAAACTTAAGCCTGAAATTTACTTATCCTCCTTATGCTACAGAATTAGAATGTCCTAGACAAGAAACCACATGATTTAAATAGAGTTAAAATGATAAACCCAGGAAGCATAGAATGCCATTTTCAAAGTTCCACTTACTCAGGGTTGATTTTCTTAAAAGATCACAAAATGAACAAAAATTGTATATAGAAGCAAAAACATTCCATATGTACTCAAAGATTAAAATTCAATTTAAGCTAAGAAATAAACATTCAGGTTGATTTACTTTAATGGCTTATATTTTAATGTAATAGTAAAAAGCAAGGGAAATCATATATTACCATCCAGTTCACTTTGAATTTTATTTCTTTCTCTTTCTAGCTCACTTTTAGCTCTTGCTGCCTCCAGTTTGACGTCTGTTATTTCTAGCTTGTTTGAGTGTTTAAGCTCTTTTACCTGTTCGTAATTAGAAATTGAAATTACTTTTAGTCATTTTCTTGTCTTTCAGTACTTACCCAAAAGAGGAAATGAGAATGTGTCTGTCAGAAGGAGACACCAAGAAAACACCGTCTTTGATATGAAAACACTGAGATTTTCTTTACAATATCTGGGTGGGGTCACCTGGACCTAATCATACCTTAAAAGCCTTAACTACATATATCTAAAATATAGCTGAAACCTCTCTTCAAAAATAAGAGTGCTAGGAACAAAAATGTATTGTAGGTAGAAGGAACAGCATATAAAATGTTAAACAGGCATAAATATAATGAGGTCAGCTTTTAAACAGTGAGTTATGCTTTACAGGTAGAGCAGACAGAAAGCTATGAAATCATGCAGTAATGAGAGGGAAAAATCTTTCATGCCGATCAAAACCAGTTGTCCTTTCAGCTACTGAAGTTAGCATAATTAACTTGGTTTCAGAAAGATAACTAATTACAAATCCATTGGAAGATAAAGAAATCAATGAAGACACAGGAATCAACGGTATGTAGTGACTTTGTATGTACATGTATGTGGGTATGCAATGTAAGGTGCAGTAGGAACAAGTATTACAGTATTACATAGATTTACAGATCTCATACAGATGTTTAAATCATTTAAATCTAACAGTCCTTTATGGGCCAAATCTAGTTCTTTTATAGACTTTTTTAAATGTTCTAAAAAATTTTATTAGTACTGTACATTTTCAGTATGTAATGATTACATTCACAGTGGGGAGCTGATTGATACGTGTACATAATATATATTAATTTTCTTTTCCTCTTCCTCTCTCACCCCTAACTTTTGGCCCCCATTCTTTAAGTAAATGTAAATAATTTTCAACACTCTCTGTACAGTTAACCTACTTATGTCATTTTCAGGCTTCACCTAAATATTCCTTTTCAAGACTGACTAATTCTTGTTCATTAATAGTATTACTTCAGTCAACAAATGTTTATTGACCAACTATTACATACCAGGTATCATGCTACAAGCTGGAGCTACAGTGGCAAATAAGAAAGTTTTGTCTCTCCAATCATCTGCATTACTAACACATTCTTTGGTCAGGTACTTCTAAAATTAGGAATGCTGATTAAAGGATTTTCTACAACCCTAAAATGACTGTACTAATAGTAATTGTTAACTTCTTAAAATGTGTAGTAGAAGGATATTTTTATTAAAATAACACCAAACCTTATTCTATTTGTCAGTAGTTACAAATAGTAGTAGTCCTTTTCTATAAATAATCCGAACCATATCCCAAATAGCAGTAATAAAGTTTCTTTTTATTTCCAGATACCTCAGTTCTTAATATTGTCTGTGATCAGGCCCCCAGAATCCTAGGAAAACTAGGAACCTTTTCTTAAATAAAATGCACAAAGTTAAAATATTGCATAAAATTTCAAGAAATTCCTGATCTCCTGAAGCTCTTGTTTTTCAAAATATGTTTTTACATGCAGACCCTGGCCCTTACACTGTGAATTTGCTTTATGCTTCTGACACAACCAAGCAAATATTTAGTTATTACTAATGATAATAATTTAATTAATATTAAAATGCAATGTCAGCATTTTACAGGGACTTTTAAAATCTTTTAAAATACACATATCTACAAACAATATACAAGAAAACAATGCATAGGATGGAAATATAGTTGAAAAAAATTTTACCCAAGATCTGGTTGCAAATCCTAATAAGATGGCAATTAATCTCTTTTTAAGTTCTGAAGTACTATGATTTCTTTTATTTAACTAGTAAGTGTAACACCGTGGAATGACTTTTTAAAAACAATCTTAATGGGGGCTAGAGATTTGGCTCAGTGGTTCCAGTGCCTGCCTAGCAACCCCCAAGGTCCCTGATTCGATCCCCAGTAACCACATACAATACTGGGTGTGGTGACTCGCGCTCACCAACGATCAGTGCCCCATACCACAATGCTGGGCGTGGTGACTCATGTCTGTCATGCCAGCACTCAGGGAGGCAGAGGCAGGAGGATTGCTGAGTTCCAGGCTTGCCTGGGCTACATATGAGCTCAGGGCCAGCCTGAACTACAAGAGACCCTGTCTCAAAAAAAAAAAAATTTTTATTAGACTTCTACAGATAAAAAAACGTCATAAAACTGTTCAAAAAACATTTTACCTCATTGAATATGAAATACTTTTCAGGTCATCATTTTCAGGCCATCTAAGCCAAAACCTTTCAATGGAAGATATTGATACTGGCATAACTTTCTTCTAACATCTAAGAAACACTTACAAATTTAAACAACAGACAAACACAACCCAGGTGTTCCTTTGCATTGCAAACAACCATTTGCTTAGAAGTGCAAAATGTTGATGAAAATTTCAAGTTGCAAAGAAAATTGCGACAGTTGTTTGAAATATTATTTTAAAATTTATCCTTTCATAGAATCTTTTTACATATAAAATTTGCACTGAAACTTGGTTTGTCTAAAGTTGAAGGATGCATTTAATACTCCATTTATATGCAAACTCATGCAAGCGTGCCTTTAAAAAGACAGACAATTCTGAGCAATGTGTTAATAAACAAGCACAGAGAAATAAGTATACCATACTAAACTGCTGAACTGCAAAGTAGGAGAAATCATCTGTCTTCTAAAAGAGAAAAGTGCAATAGAGAAGAGTATCTATGTAGCATAAAAGAAAGAATAAAGGTCCACACATAGATAAGCCAGAAAGTACAGATAAAATGTGCTGCAGGAAATGTGACACTGAAGAAAAAAGTCACCAAATTAGACCAACATGTCCAGTCCAGTTGTTCCAGTAGTTCAGTCTGACTATGTACGCCCACAACAACATGCTACCATCACTGGGGATTCGGTATTATTTTACAAAACTAAAAGTAATTTACAAGAATTGAAAGGAAAACAAAAGAACTCCCTCTACTCTAAATTTACTTCTCTATGTTTGACATCTATTTTACTGCACTTATTTGAAAATGTATCTTATCTATTGAATGTATAGTCTACTTATGGTTAATCAGAAAGGAAATTACTGACTTATTTTCTAGTAGGATTTATACAACCATAGCAGGCTGGAAAAATTCTTAGGGACTCACACCTGTAATCCCAGCACTCAGGAGGCAGAGGCAGGAGGATTGCTGAGATTGAGGCTTGCCTGGGCTACATAGTGAGCTCAGAGCCAGCCTAAACTACAAAACGAGACACTGTCTCAAAAAAAAAAATTAAAGAATTAAAATAAGAAAATCCTAGGGATCAGCAAAACAATGTTTCACTTCACCTATGAGAAAATTGGATTCCAAGTCACATGAGTGGTTTCCTAAGGATATTAAGTAACTTGCCCAAGGTGACACACAGTTATCGATAAAGAATGGACAGAACCAATCAACAGGGTCAAAACCCTGTATTCCTTATGTCATTTTCTTACTTATCACTACTATATAACCATTGCAAATATTTTATTCACCACACTTTATTGTGCTGAACTCCACCTTTAATTTTTACAACTATAAGAAATAAGTACTATTACTTCCTCTTAAAAGTTAGCAAGGGTTGGAGATGTAGCTCAGTACTATAGCAATCCCATGCAAAAGACTCTGGGTTCCATGATCTCCAGAACCACAAAAAGAGTTAAGCAAAACAGAAGTCACATTAATAGTAAGTGAAATGCACAAGTCAGGATCCAAAAATATGTAATTTATCTGACTCAAAACCATAAGCTTTTCAACTATACTTCATTAACTGCTCCAAAATGATAGTTTGTAATTCCTAAATATATCTGAATTTTACCTATATACTAAAAATCTATAACTGAAGTTAAAATATTTTAACTTGGGCTGAAGATATTGCACAATTGGCAGAGTATCTGTTTAGAATGCAGAAGGTCATTTAGATCCCCAGTACTACAAAATAAAAACATTTTAACAATTAAAAGTCATGACTAGCTAATTTCTACTTTTCTTCTTAATGTTAGTAATGTCTACTGAATTAAATGAAACACTGGTGAAAAAAAACCACTGCCACTTTGTAAAGTACAGAAATTCAAACAAAAAATTGTGAGTCATTAGACACATAATGTGTTTGCCACAGGAAAAACTGGATAGAGTACCTCTTAAGGGTGGCATTCAATACATCTAAAATCCAATTCTGTCATCACTCTTAAAGTTAGACTTACATCAATGAAGTATATTAAGAGTAATTTACAAGATCAGAATAGTTAAATTATAAGAAAAAAACATAACTAGAAATTTCAGTTGGCAAGGCTCTCTCTGCAGATGAAATTACATGAGAAATCAAATAACACTCAGGAGGTTACTTGGTAATTAGAACAATGACAGTAAGATAAATGGATGACTTCATGGCCATTCAGGTTAACAGGATACAAGGCACTGGTTTAATTCCTCCATTAGAGTAGTATTTTCAATAGGATCAAAATACCAGTGGTATAGTTCTACCCAGTAAATTTTTTCCTCTTGGGCTGGAGATTTAGCTCAGGGGTTCCAGTGCCTACCTCGCAAGCGCAAGGTCCTGAGTTCCATCCCAGTAACCACATACAATACTGGGCATGGTGATTCATGCCCACCAGCAATCAATATCACATACCATGGTGCCGGGCGTGGTGGCTCACACCTGTAATCCTAGAATTTGGGAGGCAGAGGCAGGAGGATTGTTGAGTTTGAGGCTTGCCTGGGCTACATAGTGAGCTCAGAGCCAGCCTGAACTACAAAGCGAGACCCTGTCTCAAAAAAAAAAAAAAAGTTGTTTTCCTCTTCTCAGTCACATACATGTCTCTAAGTCTTCTCAAGAAATTCCTTGGCAAAGGAATTGGTGGTGATTATTTTATCATCTTAATTAAAATTATATACATTTCTATGAGAATACAGTGACTGTCTTTTGGTCTAGAAGCCATCTTGTTTTTAAGATTATTTTGCCCTGACAGAAAATAGTGACTTCACTAACTCAGAAACCAAACTTACTTCTAAGTTCTTTATAATGTCCCAAGACATAGTAATAGAAGAGTTAACAGTTTAATGATTATTTGTTAGATCTTCTTACACTAAGTGATTTACACCTCATTTAATTTTTGCCACAGCTCTTTTTGGTAAATATTAGTTTCACGAGGGAGGGAAAGAAACTAAAATTTCAAAAAGAAGGTCACCCCAAAGTCAGACGGCTAGTGGTGGAAAAGCAGAATTTGAATTCAGTCTGACTCCAGAGCTAATACTCCACTAAATTCTTTTATCACTGCCAATTCTGGTTTGTAATATTTATCATATTTGAAGGTGAAAAAAAGTAAGCTCCTAGAGAATAGCTATGGTTATTCTCTTATTTTGTTATGAAATTTTATTATGTTTTTTCATAAAATAAGATAATGTTGGTATTATTCAAACTGCTATATTTTTAAGGATAAAATAAAAGAAGATGCTTTATATCAATTTATTCACTGAAGAACAATTTACTGAGGGTCTATTATGTGCTTACTATATGCCAGCACTGAAACAGTGCTGATGAAAACATTTTCTCTGTTTTCTCAGAGCTCACATAAAGCTAGAAGGGAAGAGATTTTTTTTTTTTTTATTGGCATGGTACCGGGGATTGAACTTGGGCCCTTGTGCTTCCAAAGTAGGCACGGTACCACTTGAGCTAAATCCCCGGCTGACAGATTTTTTTTTTTTTTTTTTTTGATACAGGGTCTCGCTTTGTAGTTCAGGCTGGCTCTGAGCTCACTATGTAGCCCAGGCAAGCCTTGAACTCAGCAATCCTTCTGCCTTTGCCTCCCGAGTGCTGGGATTACAGGCGTGAGCCACCACGCCTGGCACTGTGGTATGTGGTATTGATGGCTGGTGGGCGTGAGTCTCCACACCCAGCATTGTATGTGGTTACAGGGGGATCGAACTCAGGACCTTGCGCTTGTGAGGCAGGCGCCAGAACCACTGAGCTAACCCTCCGGCCCAGAGAGATTTTTAATAAATAAATAAATATAGATAGATGATAATAAGAGACACAGAAAAAAAATCCAGTTAGAAAGGTAATGAGTAAGACAGAAAAAGAGAAAAGTGTTATTTTGAAGTCAAAGCCTTTCAAACAGGGTGAAATTTTAAGAAGGTAAAGAAGCAAGAGAGGTAGTAAATGAAGGAAGACCATGGCATGCACCTGAAACAAGGGCAAGACGTGGGAGAAGGCCAGTAAGGTAGGCACACAGGAACGACTGCAGGTGAAAGAAAGACTGCAGAGCTCTGAATGGGTAGAGAACAGAACGGACAGCTTAGAAACTATTACAAAAAGCAAACCTATAGAGATCACGGGCTGTAAAAGAGTTGTCATACTGGAGGTATGCATCAGGAAAATAGAATGATGGGAAAAAAAGATTTCAATGGAGAACTAGCTAAATACAAAATTCCTTGGTCACTGTAAAGTATCTAGCTTTCCAAAGAATGTAGCAGAAGTGTAAGATGCTTTACATTGCTAGTAGATGCATTTTACTTCTTAAAAAGAAGAATGATAGCTGGGCATGGTGGCTCATGCCTGTAATCCCAGCACTCAGGAGGCAGAGACAGGAGGATTGCTGAGTTTAAGGCTTG
>PVIC010020867.1:0-29107 GCA_004025085.1 Thryonomys swinderianus | reverse complement strand
GAATAATTTAAATACATGGAACATGGTATTTCTAAAACCAGGGCAAGTAGCCTAATAAAATAATTCTAACCATATGAACAAACCCACATTTCAATCTCCTTGCCAGGTGCAACTTATCAGGGCTGAATAGCTTTATAGATCCATGTTCAGTCATGTGGATACAGGAAAATAATTACAAAAGTACTGTTTTAGTAAATTAAAATTTTAAGAGAATTATTGAAAATATGTGCTTAATAATTTTAAACACCATGGTTAGGGTCACTTGAATTTAAAAACAACTAAGCCATTTAAGTTTGTTTATTTGTTTATTTATTTATGAGACAGGGTCTTGCTTTGTAGTTCATGCTGGCCCTGAGCTCACTATTTAGCCCAGGAAAGCCTCAAACTCACAGCAATCCTCCTGCCTCTGCCTCCCAAGTATTGGGATTACAGGTGTACGCCACCACACCCAGCACTGTGATATGCAGTTACTGGGGAATTGAACTCAGGACCTTGCACTTTACAGGCAGATGCTGGAACCTCTGAGCTAAACCCCTGGCTCTATACCATTTTATTTTTTAGCTCAAGACTTTGAGCTGAAACTAATAGAGAGTAAACGGATAAAAAAATTTACATGGTTGTTATCAGAAATATTTTTAAACCCAACTTGCTGTTTAAAATTATTAAATCATTTAATATCCCATTCTCTCACCATCATCCAGTACTAGTTAAATTGTACTGACCAGTTAATTTGCAGGGTTTGTTCATTAGCATATAAACAGTTGCATATTACCTACTATTCATTGGAAAAACATGTTTCATTGATGGAATGGCATGCTGTAGACATGACCAGCACTAATCATGCTCAATATTCACAGTAGGAAAAAATACATTGGCTGGGATTGTCAGGAGTATAGAGTTGGATCACTAGTCTGGATTTATAACACCAAGACCTTTAGTTAAATTTCTAAGGGTAAAGTTTTCCAGAGAAGGAGACACTCAGGCACAGTAGCAAAACACTTAAAATTAGAAAGAAGGAATCTTTGGCAATCGGCTGCTCTCTTTGGCATGTCTAGGGAAGATGATGACTAACCTGATGGCTTCTAAGTAAATTTCTGAAGATTCTCTACTTTATATCTGTTTGATTTTTTTCAACTGTGGAACAAAATGGAAAGATGAAGTGAAAGATCGTTCTTGATGATATGTGATTTATTTTTCATGACGTTGATAGCTGTGTTTTGAATATTTTTTCAAGAAACAGTGATGGATTTGTCAGTGTATCTACATATCTTCAATCATTTTCCTTATTGTTAATAGAGATTTAGGATGTCACCTGTAGCTATATTGTGGAGAGCAAACCTAGGCCAGCCAGCTCTATTTAGGGATCCATACTGGTAACACCTGACTGTAATTTATACTTCTCTTCTTTGATGGAAAGAAAACTGGTGATGTGTTTACCATTTCTCAATGTGAAATGTATGCATCATGCATAAAATTACCCAATAAATGTAATTCTAAACCAAGAATTGGAGCTGAGGAGAAGCCAGATCCATGTTAACACATTAGACTTGTCTGTGGCAGAGTATTGTTTACCAAACATGGCAATCCATTCAATAATTCCAAATGTATTCATGCTAAGGTGATCTTAGGTGGGTTCTAAAATTTATCTCACTAATTGGTTTGATTATCCCACATCAAAAGACTAAGGACAACGTCCAAGTAAGAGAAACATAGTTGATATAATTATAAGAATAATGAAGTCGGGCTGGAGATTTAGCTCAGGGTTTCCGGCCCCTGCCTAGCAAGTGGAAGGTCCCTGGTTTGACCCTGGTAACCATATACAACCATACTGGGCATGATGTCTCACACCCAGCAGCAATCAGTACCGCATACCACAATGCTGGATGTGGTGGCTCACGCCTATAGTCCCAGCATTCAAGAGGCAGAAGCAGGAATATTGCTGAGTTTGAGGCTTCTTTGGGCTACATAATCAGCTTAGGGCCAGCCTGAACTACAAAGTGAGACCCTGTCTCAAATAAAAAATAAACAAGTAAGTAAATGAAATTTGTTGAAAATATTATTAAACTTCAGTAGTAAAAGTCACCTGTAGTCACATTGAAATATATTGCATTTGGCCTCTGAATTGTAAAGAGTATTTTGTCTTTCTTTATCAAGTTTAAAATATTTTTGCTATAGAAATAGAAATTCAGTTAATATTTATTCAATGAAATAAATACTGCTAATAAATATTACATACTTTGGACACATTTATAAAGTAGTTAAATCAGCATTGTTCTTTGGTAACTTGTCCGTTTTTTATCAATTCTAATGTAGCTTTTCCTTCTTTTAATTTTTTCTCCTATCTCACTCTAAATGCTATCTCTTTAACATCTAAAAATGCAAATATTCTGAGAATATCTAGCCTTGGTATTTACAGGTAAAAAATATTTTTTCCCTAACATCATCCCATGCTCATACAGTAGTCATACTAAAATTCTTGTTTAATTAATAAACATTTTGCTTCTTATTTCTATCAATTTTTTTCCAAGGGAAAGGATTGAGATATCTGATATTTTGGGTATGGTCTGTCAGTCTGACACTGACACTGTTCTTCAGATATATTATCTATGAGTAAGGATGATAGTCTTTATTCAATTTCCCCAAGAAAGAACCTCTCTGTCTTCTAGTGTTCCAAAAATGAGGTAAGTAGTACAAGCTTGCTAACTAGACAATGTTTTACTGTGTGGTTTAGCAAAATGAACAGATTACCAATTAGAAACCATAAACTGTGTTCCTTTCTCTGATGTTGGATTTTTTGATGTTGAACATTTCTGATGTTCATGAAAATGAAATACTTTCATAGATAGTCAAATAGTCTTAATGGACCTGTCTTCTTAATCTCCCAAAAATGCAGAAAGAGAAGGGAAACCACAAGAAAAGTATTATTTTATGTTTTGTGGGTCAGAATTCAGAACACAGCAGAGATAGTTCATTTCTGCTTCACCATATCTGAGGCTTCACCATATCTGAGACTTCACCTAGAGAAAATTTGAATAATGGCATGAATCAAATTAGCAGAGGCTGCAGTTGTATGGAAGCTTCTTCACCTACAGGAATGGCATTTAACTGACATGATTTGAAGGCTATACTCACATGGCTTTATCAGTTGGCTTCAGACAGATCTCTGTGGCTGAGCTTTACTCACAACGTAGTAATCATTGGTTAGTTGAATCTGTGGTATGGTGGCTCTGAGCTTACGAATATTCGTTCCTGAAAAAAAGGCAGTAGTTATGGCTTTTCATAACTTATCCTTGGAAATCACTTCTGTTATATGGGTCATTTCTATCTGGAGGCCACCTAGGTTCAAGGGGAAATGAATAGATCTCATTTCTTGATACTAAGAAATGCTGGCCTTCTGGGTTTAAAACACCCCAGGAGAAATGTCTTTGCTTTGAAACATTTATTCAATTGTTGTTCAACTTGTCATTCTTGATTTCTAAGTGATGGTTTCCATGAACATACAAATCTGCTAAGTATGTGCAATGAAAACTTTACTAACATGAGATAGTGAAGTACTAGATTTAGTTGAGTTCTAACACACACACATATTTAACTTCACTATAGATATTTAACTTCACTAAACTCATATCATGAAGTGGAAGTTCAAGCCTGGCTAGGTCAAGAATGCCACCTGTACATCTCCTAGAGTGCTATGAGTGCCTGTAAGGAAGATGGAAACTGAGCATACTGTCTCTCTTGTGTAGAGACTTACCTATAGCTGATGGGGTGACTCTTGTTCCCCCTTGGTCATGACTCCTTCATGGGTCCAAGAGCTAACCATATTAGGTAAAATATACTATCCAACCAATCAGAGCTAACCATATCAGATCAGCCAGTCTGACGTAGCCACATGGTCTATGTACACTTGTAGCCATACCATTTCTCTGTTCTCTATATAAGTGTATGTAACCCTCAATAAAAGTGGAAGTGTTCTCTGAAACCTCCCCAAAGTCTGTGTGGTGACTGTCTGCCTCACCCTCCCCAGACCCTCCCTGCCCAGTCCTCAGAACCCTGCTTGGCAGTAATTGCTGCAGAAGGCAACAATATCAGGATTAGATACACCTGTTCTCTGGGATAAAGCTTTCTTGAAGACTTTGGGCATATCCCTTTGGAAGGAGATTTTGGAGAGAATTTGACTTGGTGGCTCAGTTTTCTCTAAAACTATATATCTCTGAAGAGCTAAATATAATGAGGTATGACCATACTTAATAGGCAGCTGTAGTAGAATGCATGAACAATTAAAACCAGGCAGTGTTGACAAGGAATGCTTAGTGGTAAAAGTGAATCTTAAGAGGAAGAAACTGTCTATGGTCACACCACCCTGAATGTGCCTTGCATTGTCTGATCTTGGAAGAGGAAGAAGCTGACCTTACGGTGATGAAGTAGAGAAGGAAACTCAGGGTCTCTTTAAGTTTCAGAGTGGTTGAAATATATTGAGGTTCACTTTCAAAGATGTCGGCTTTTAAACTTTTGGGTCTAATTCTAACTGCCTGGAAATATTTGCTACCTAATGTATTCCTGCCACTAACTCATACTCTGATCAGCTGCCATGATTTCATTAAAATAGGCCCTCTAACTTGGTGGGCTTCACCAGAATCTAGAACAGTACTCTTGTCTAGGATGTGCTAGGTCCATTTTAATGAAATTGAGTTATTGCAGTAACCCATACCTTCTTAGCTCACCAATTCCTGAGTTTGGAGGACTTTTCTGGGGTTGTTCTTAGATCTGTCATATAATAGAGCCTTTCCATAAGCTAGTGGTGTTCCTTTGGAAGTCTACACAGATGATTTCACTGAGTAGTCATATGGTAGTGTCAAACTCTGTTATTTTGGGTGCAGCTTAGCCCTTGTTGAGTGAGCCCAGGGCCTAAGCCAAACAATTCATGTCACTCACAGTTGTAGTGTATCTCTGTGTATGCTTTCAAAATAGTCTTTGAAATTAAAAATAACTTCATCTAGATTTTATGGTTATTCTTCCCTCTACCCATTTAACATATTTTTAGGCTTTATCTTTTTTATAAAAAATTTTTAAGGTTTGAGGCTGTTTCTTCTTATTCATGTGCATTTTGTATATTCCTAATACAAAGGATAATGTCCTTCTCAGAAAAGCAAAGGCAAGACAGGTCCATGGAAGCCCCACTGATCGGCCAAAGCTAGTCAAGCCCTTTTACCCAAGACATAATACTGCACCCACAACCCTATTTGCTGTTTAAAGGAAAACCCAGGAGGGTTAGTTTTCCTTTGAGCTGGGAGGTAACAGGGTTATCAGAAAAGCCCCACACCAAAGACTCTAAATATGACACTAGAAATCCTCACAATGGAGTCAAAACAAAACAGAAAATGATCCTGTTCTGGTAACCTTAGCTTTGCCCAGGTCACCCTCTTGCCTGGCTGGTTTTGTTGATGCAAGCATAATCTAACACAGATTGCAAAGAATCTCCAGGCCCAGGGGTGGTGGGTTATATAACCTTCTGGAATGGTGTCCACTTACCAGACACTGATAACTAACAATTCACAGGTACTCACTTTGGTTTAAAATATCTGGAGGCAGGACAAAAGAGCGTGAAATTTCACACAGTCAAATACACTTAGTTTATTAAGATTTATTTTCCAGGTAAAATCTGTACTTAATACTTTTTCTTCATTTGTTCATCTAAGCTTTGTCAAGGTTGGTGAATGGTGTAGGAAACAATGAATCTCATAAAAAAATCTTAGAATGGTCAGAAAGATAAAAAAGCCAGCTGTTGGTGAATTAGCAATATAATTTAGTTCTAATTCTAAATTATATAACTTTGCATGTAAAAGCAGTAGAAGACAAAAAGCCCAATTTTTAAAGTGAAAAAGCAAAAATTATGTTTCAATAGGTGATAGAATCATTTATATGAGATGCAAAGAGAAACATCAACTCTGGAACCAGCACATGAAATGAAGAGTATTTAGTTCTAGGTTTCCCTCTGGAAAAGTGCTAGGTTTCAGACAGGGTCAAAAGGGAAATAATTTTTAAAAACACTTTTCATTCTTTATTGCTCACCCACCCACTTCTCTGTATTGTTGTTTAAGGGTGTCATAGAAAAGAGTGAGCACAGGTGAAGGAGTCTGCCCAGATCAGTCCTGAAAGATTTGCAAGATCCTGCATTTTCCCAGGGTTTTTACTAGTTCAAAGGACTCTCAGAAGGGTTACTTCAGGTCCAGTCACCACTGAAAATTTGCAGTGATTGAAGGCAAAGTGTGTGTCCTTGGTCTTTACGTTCATACTGTCAATGGCCAGACCCATCTCTCTTTTGGAAAACTTACAAGAATGCTTGACTAGAGAAGACTGCATTATAAACTGTGGGAATTACTGTGACTTTAAACAAAACCTTGCAGTATACTGTTGTTAGTAATAATGATATACATGTGGAGAGTCTCATCTCTTTTTAAGATATCATCTTTATATTATCTTAATTCATCAAACCAAACTGTTTTATAAAGTTGATAAAGCATCCCCATTTTATATAATAATTCAATAAGACTCTAAACAGCTACATAACTTTAAAAAGAAAAATTAGAAAGTATATCGTTATTTCCATTAAAGAGCTTCATTAATCTCCCTAAATGTATTTCTCAGAACACAGTTGTTTTAGGTAGAATAACAATCCCTTCAAAATTTTCCATATCCTAATTACTGAACTCAGAAAATATGTTACTTTACCCTGCAAAGAATAGTTGTGATTGTGGATAGAATTAAAGTGAGTAATTAGTTTACTCAAAAATAAGATTATTCCGGGTCATTTGGGTGAATCCTGTGTGATCACAAGAGCCCTTAGAGGTGGAAGAAGGGGGTAGAGGAGACGGTGCTTTGAGACATAACGTGACTTTGAACAAGGAGGAAAAGGCCCTGAACCAAGTTCTAAATGTTGGAAAAGGCTCAGAAACGAACTCTTCTAGGACTCCCAGAAAGAACAGACACCTTGAAGGTAGCCCTCTGACAGCTGTTTTCTACTTCTACCCACAGAAATAGAAAAGAGTGTTTTTGTCTTTTAATCACAAGATTTGTGAAAATGTATTACAACGAGTGAATACCAGTACACTAATGCCGTGACATATTCTGTTCATTAGAAGTTTCTAAAACAATGGTGTGTGGTAAAGGAGTGGGAACTGGTTCGTACTGGCGTGGTGTCACACATCTGTAAGTCTGGCTCTCCAGGAGACAGGTGGGAGGACTGAACCCAAGCTGGATAACTTAGTGACTTAGCTGTCTCAAAAGTATATATATGTGGTCTGGGAATGTAGCCCAGTGTGTACACACACACACACACACACACACACACACACGCACGCGTGCGCATCCTCACATGCAGGCACATACACAGAGCAGCTCTCCTAAAAACAAAAACCTTATTAGCTTCTGCCCATTTGTATGTAAGGATACCCACACAGTGGCTGATTTCAAACTATCGTGGTGACACCATTAAACTCAGAGTGAGGAAGTCATGCTGGCATAAAAAGTCCTGCCATTTTTGGAATTTCAAGGCACACATTAGCTTTATTAGAAGTAGCCATTCAGTTAAGGGTTGGTTTAACCCATCATTCCAAGCTTAGTTCATGACATATCCCCCTAAATTTCACATATTGCATGGAAAATTGGTAAATAGCGTCAGCTACTTTGCCTTCTGATTCCCAAGGTGACTTTTCTGTACTGCCAAAGCGTCTACACTACTGGTGAATATATTGCCCTTTTTATTATGCACTTCATAATAATTGGGTAAAATGAGTTTGGATCACAGCATGAGAAAGACACAGTGAGGGAGAGGCAGTTGGGGCTGGCTTTCATCACAAACTACCCACTTGCTAGAGCAAGGCAAGTAGCAGCAAGTGGCTGATTAAAGAATGGTCTTTATTGACATCAAGTTCTACTGATCAGCCCTTCTTCCCATACCACAGTCAGCCCATATTGTCAGCTGAATGGAGGTCATCTTATGCTGTAGGGAGCAGCTTTTGAGTGCCAGGCATTGGTAGAAGAGGACAGACAGTAATATTTGGTCTGCAAATATTACTCCATATAATTCTCCTCCGGGCTTTCCTAAAGCCTGCAGGAATCTTGATAATGATTTAATTTTTCTCTTGAGCTTGTTAACGTTACTTGTTAGGGGCATAATGTTGGGGGTTAGGATGCTTTAATCTTGCTAATTAACTACATTTCTGCCTCTTCCTGTTTAGAGAATTTCTTTGAGGTGACTCAGCCTCTTTCGGGTAAGTGTTCATTGTGTCGGATTCCTCAACTCTTTTCCTGCTTTTCTCTGTAATGGTGTCATATATCTAAGGATTCAAGGGCAGAGAGACACCGGATAATTCCATGGCAGGACCAGAGTCAGGGTTCTGCAAATGGAGGTCCTTATTCTGGGAACTGTTCTCAGGAAGCTCATCTGTCCAGGTCCCTGCTGACCTGTGGCTGATTCAAGAGCGTACTGACAGCCATACTTGGTGTTTTGCGGGCTTTGGAGACTGCCTGAACCTCGCGTCTCTGCTCTGCTGCCCCTGGTTTCACTCTCAGCTTCTGCCCGATGCTTCTTCATGCCCCCTCTGGAGCGTATGGAATCCAGGGTTCTTCGACACAGCAAAATGCCACTTCTGGCTACCAAGCAATATCTTTCCCATGTGACATTCCATATTAGTTGCATGTTGAATGAGGCGAGAGAAAATTGCAAAGCTGCTTTATCTCTCAAATTACAGTAGAGAAAGCAAATCACTAGCTCCATGATCATGGCTTTTCCAAGATGTTAGGGCTGGTGGGGATTAGGTACTTCAAAAGCTGGTTCTGTCATCTTTGCTTGACACTTCTTAACTCATTTCTACATTCTGTCATACTCAGAGTTGATTTCTTGTTGCTCCTCTTAAACCTTTCTAATGGGCACACTTTAGGCCAGTTCTGTGTCAGAAAGCCTGTGTCAGCTGTTACTGATGGTAGAGATATCCCTTCTACACAAAGAAAAATTTCTAAAATAGGTGGTATACAGGCTTAGTTTAAATATATATATATAAAGAACTGTTCAGACTATCTAGATTTAAAGTATCCTTACATAGTATCTTGGCTGTTTCCGTTATACTTTCCAATAGTTATTCTCATGAGGATGTGCACTTCCCTTATGCCTCTGAATGGGAGCACACAAAAAGTTAAGTAAATCTCACTGTTTTATGCCTAGTATATTTGTATATTAATTTGATACCTCCATAGGAGCTAAAGTGGTATAGTCCCAATAGTCACATTTTCATATATAATGTATTCATATATTCATATACAGTCCTACCATTCATAATATGTATATCTATAATATGCTTTTAATAAAACAGTTTTAATTTCTGAATACAAGGCTTTTCCTCTATTCATTAGCATACAGTATGTCATATTGTAATTAGTTGTTTCTGTATCTTCCTCCTTTTCTCCCACCATCTCTCTGTTTATACTAAACATACATAACCATAAAAACAAAAATTGTGTTTTATTTATATTTGTACTTTAAAAAATAACTGTTCTTGGAACATACTAACAATTCAATTCATAAATGAATGGCTTGCTAAGTAGCCTTTTAGGAAATAGGCAAAAGAGTAGTAAATGCTGCTTCACTGTCAATAGCAGGGCTGCAGTTGGTGCACGGTGATTCAGCTGTGGGGTCGACGCAGGGGAAGTGATTCATGGCAGACTGAAAACTTCACTTTAAAGAATGGAACATTTTCATCAAATTTGACAATGTGAGTTACTATTATAACAACTGTGAATGTTGCCTGAATTCTAGATCAATAATTTTTTGACAAAATAAGAACAGTTGGAATAGGCAGAAGCTATTTTTCTGACATCTACACAAATATATTTAACACATACAGTCAAGAATATTAACATTGACCTGATAGTTCTTTTTTTTTTTTTTTCGAGACAGAGCCTCGCTTTGTATTTCAGGCTGGCCCTGAGCTCACTATGTAGCCCAGGCAAACCTTGAACTCAGCAATCCTCCTGCCTCTGCCTCCTGAGAGCTGGGATTATAGGCGTGAGACCCCACACCTGGCTGACATGATAGTTCTAATATAACTGGATATAAGTAATCTGAAAAATCCAGCTCTTGTCAAAGTAATTCTTTTTGTTGTTGGTGTTGTTAATGAGTCTGGAATGAGACAATGATAGTCAAGTGATAGTAGCAATTTTATAAATCTAACTGTGTGGGGAACCTTGAGATACTGGTACAAAGACTGAGGGAGACCATGTTGTCCTGATGGTATGGGAACAACCATACGAGGTTTATTTCTATAGTTTATCTTTGGACTTCTCCTAAGCAGTCAAGGGAATGCCTATGTGGCTACTCCTCCAGAAATCTTCAACAGCAGAAGTGAAGAGAGACAGGTTGATTGTAGTCATTAAGCTTCTTCTATGAGACAGGGTATGCCCAATAACAAGTCATGCCTGGTTGCCTAAAAGTGTTTATTAGAAAAGCTTTATTTTTAAAAATCTTTAGTGACTTTATTTTTTTTCTGTAAGATATTTAGTAGTATTTGACTCTAAATTCTTGTGAGCCCAAGCACATATATGGTCAATCACAGCGTGATGCAATTCTAAATGTCTCCTAAGACACAACAGCTAATAAGGAGTAAGGCCAAATGCTGAGGTAAATTATTCATGGCAAGTGACATCTACAAATTCAGCATCTAATACAAATACAGAGAAAATAAGTAAATGTTTCCTTCTTTTACAGACATTGAATTCTTGTATGAGATAGATGTTATTACATTACTTGATTCCAAATGACTATTACCGAGTGAAGAATAAATAAACAGCATTTTATTTTTTATAGTTCTAAAGTTAAGTGATTCAATTTAATTTGCTCACTTAAATAAGAGACATTTTAATAGCCCTATAAACTAGGACTCAATTAATGGAGAGTTCTGCAGAAATAAAATATATTTGTGTTTATCTGTGCTTCAGGCAACACTAGTAGCTTTATGAAATTCATTTTAAATGGTCATGGTTATATTTACTAAGTATAAAATAAGTGTGATGAACTCCTGGATAGTCTACAGTCCTTTTGGTTTTAAAGTTCTACACTAAGTTATTTCTCAAGTTCTTTGAGCAAAATAATTTTCTAGCTATTTTCAACATTGTTTAAACAGAATGTTTACATTATTTTAGATGTTATAAATTGCAAACAAATGTTTGTACCATCCGTATAAGTAAACGAAAACTGGATACAGAAGATTATTTGCAGTAAGTAAAAATGATTTAATGTTTTTAACCTGGAAAACATCAGGAACGAGAAACTGAAATTTAGATTTTTACTATATTTAGACAGCACAACAAAAGTGGCCAGAAGTGATAGGTCGATTTCTAGAGGTCGAAGCATAGACTTTAAATGCAGACTTTGGCACACTAGCCCATGGAGAGATGATGAGCTTGTGGGGATGAAGAGCTTCTCCTCCAGTGCTCCACGGCAAGGGGAGCTTACTGCTCACCTGTGAGAGTCTCCGAGGGCAGGAAGTAGACTGGGTTTTGGTGAGCATTTACCATTACCCAGAGGCTACTGTAAACAAAGCCATAAGAATTAGAAAACTCAACCGGGCGTGGTGACTCACGCCTATAATCCCAGCACTCGGAAGGCAGAGGCAGGAGGATTGCTGAGTTCGAGGCTTGCCTGGGCTACATAGTGAGCTCAGGGCCAGCCTGAACTACAAAGCAAGACCCTGTCTCAAAAAAAAAAAAAAAAAAAAAAAGAAAGCTCAGAGAACAAGTGGCAATAGGAAACAGGGAGGGGTGATTAGACTCTAGAAATGATCTGGAAAGCAGATTAATAGTTATAGTATTTTTTTCTAATCTTTTTATTTTTAGTAAATTGAGTTTATTGGTACATTTTAGGAATACATTATGACTCATTGAGAATTTGTACTTTTACCATGATATATCTTGTTATTTTTTTCCATTCTCCTGCCCTCCCTTCAGCCTCCCCATATATATAAACCTTATTTTCACTTTTTCCTTTTTACCTATTTCCATTCATGGTTATTTTTAGTAAATTGAGTTTATTGTTACATTTTAGGAATATATTATGACCATATTACTCATTGAGAATTTGTACTTTTACCATGATATATCTTGATTGTTATTTTTTTCCATCCTCCTGCCCTCCCTTCAGCCTCCCCATATATATAAACCTTATTTTCACTTTTTCCTTTATACCTGTTTCCATTCATGAAAGAATTAAAAGTATCATATCACAGTGACATATGTCCACCTTGTTTATAGCAGCTCAGTTTTTAATAACTAAATCTTGGAAATAGCCCAAATGTCCATCACTCAGAGACTAGATAAGGAAGATGTGGGTTTATTTTTTCATGAAATGAAGTATTATTCCACCTTAAAGGATAATAAATCAGATACATTTATAGCTAAATGGATGCACCTTGAGGCCACACTCATAAGTGAAGGACACAGATGTGTAAATACCATAGCGTTTCTGTAGTATGAGAAGCTTAAGTTGTAATGAGGTCCAAAATATATGATCAGTATTGTGAGATAGCAAGAAAATGTTCAAAAAAAAAAAAAAGGAGAATTGAGTGGGGACAGGGGAAAGCAAAGAAGGGATATTTTAAAATTGATGGTAAAAAGGAGAAAACTGGAAACAAAGCTCATGTATACAGGGAGGGCAAGGAAATGGTAAAAAATAAGAATCAATACATATATTATGTACAGGTACCAATTCTCAAAGAGGAATATGATCATAATGAACTCATCAAAAATAGCAATAAACTCAGTTTATTTTAAAAATGATATCAACTAGTGACAAATTCTGGCAGGATGTTGTGAGAAAGGAGCACTTTTACACTGTTGTTTGGAGTGTGGACTATTGCAAGCACCATGGATATCAGTGTGGAAATGACTCAAAGAGTTATATTGTTTCTTCAAAGGGAATTTCATACATTCTTTCAACAAACAGTTGTTGAGTAGTTTCAAAGTAGGAGACATTTTGCTGTGTCTCTTGGATGGCTAGCAGTGAGTCCCAGTACAAAACTACTAGTGATCGTGACTAAATGTGAAGTTCAGTGAATTAAGGCAAACAGTTCTTCTGTCTCACCAGTCAGTTTTAAGTACTTGATTATCACGGTGTGGCTTGTGGTACCATATTACACAGTATAAATGCAATGCTGTAAACATCATCACAGAAAGTTCCATTGCAGAATGTGGGCAAAATGGGCAAAGATGTGGATCTGGTGCTTCTCATTCTAATTAGCCATGTAAAATGATTGTGTAAACAATGAGCTAGAATACCAAACAGTGAGAAATGAAAAATATAGGCAGAGATGAAGTGAACGAACTCTGAAAGAAGAGAAAATTATATAAGGTGGTCAGAATAAAGTCACAGAAAATAGTAGAATTTGAAGTCAGAATTAAAGAATGAGTATACTTTTAATAGTTGTCTTAGTGCTACTATAATAAAATACTATATAAACTGAGTAGCTTAAACAAAAATGTATTTGTCCACAATTATAGAGGTTGGAAAGTCAAAGATCAAGAGGCTTGCAGACTTAGTGTCTTGTGAAGACCTATGTACTAGTTTGCTGCTGATGGTTACCTTCTCATTGTATCCTCATATGGCTCACACACACACACACACACACACACACACACACACTCAAGCACACACAGAAAACACACACAGAAACCTGATGCAGCACTGATCTCACTCATGGAAATTCTACCCTCCTGACATCATCTACTCTTAATTGGTTCCCTTAGAGCCTACCTCTTTCATATTGCTATATTAGGAGACGGGTTTCAATACATGAACGGGGGGAGTTCAAGCACAATGTTAATACAAAGAGAAACATTCCACCAAGATAGATGAGCATGGGGCAGGACAGGACGGCTAGTAGGCTAGGGTAATGACTCAAGAAAAGGGGGAGACAAGTACCTGAAACCATTGCATTTGACTGTGAAAAGCCTAAAAATGTGGAGTATTCTCTGAAAGGCTTGGAAATCCACAAGAATTTTTGAGTAGGAAATGTGATCCAACTGCTCTTTCAGGAAGATATGCCTGGCAGCAGTGTGCAGACTGGATTGCGTGGAGAGAGAGGTTGATAGACCATTTTGAAGTGTTTAAAAATAGAACATAGGTGCATCTGTAAGAATTTGGTCTTGGTATCAGCAACTTATTTTGGACATATACTGTAGTGAACTTTCAACAAAATAAGGTTACTTGGTAATAGCTCTATTTGAAATTCAGGTCCCTGTAACTCCCTACATGAGTTGTTTCTCTTTTTTTCTCTTTCATCATCACAACTCAGAAGAACAGAGATTGCTTATAATTTCTAACAAAGGAATAAGAAGGACTTCCAGGCAAGAGGATAAAATAAGTAGAAAAGAATTGAGGAATGGAAAAAATTAGGAAATTAAGGAAATGGAAATTTCACCATACAGAAAGAAATCAATTAGACCTTCCACAGTAGAAGTCACTTTGGAGATTTCACGAGCTCTAACCTTCATCCTAGCTGGAACAAATCCTCAAGCCAGGTCTGTGCACAGAGAGGTGTGCCGGAGGTGGCAAGGACAGGCTTGTAGGATGGCACTGTGGGCATCTTTCCTCAATTCCACCATCAGTTAAGTTTCATGGCAGAAGTATTCACACCACAGGAGTTCATAATAGCAGACAGTCCCTGACCGCAGATGGTTTGACTTCATTTTTTTTTCCTTTACAATGATATGAAAGCAATACTGTACTTCTTAGTAGAAATGGACTTTGAATCTGAACCGTTTGTCAGGTTGGTGAGACGCAGTGCGCTGGCCTCTGTACACACTGCGCAGAGGCAGAGTGAGCCACAGGTGCTCGTCAGCCACGCGGTGCGCAGGGGAGACAACTGCCGCCCCACGCCACACTGTGCTGCTGAGCTAGGATATTCACCCTGTCACGTGCACAAAATTTATTTTCTACTCGCTATATTTTCATTTTAAGGTGGTTTGTTCACACACAATCCCTTTATAAGTTGAGGAATGCCAGTATTGTAAATAAGAGCCGTTTCCACCTCAGCTTTCCCATAGACCTATGTCATCGCCGTGCCCACAGAAACCACACAGACAAGCCTGATCTCTTCTTTAAAAGACAAGATTAGGAGCTGAAGATTGGTGTCTGAGCATTCACACCAGAGGCAAAAAGAGCAGTTCTTCCAAACTAGAATTTATCATTCCTATCGTACTTAGACCCGCCATGCTTTGTAACGTCATGTCCATCTGAAGTTACATAGACAGGCTCAGTTATGTTTTGTGTTTTTAGATTTTTTTCTTTTCCTGCTTTGCTATGGAGCTCACCTTAGAGAGAAGACATTGCTTGACTTCCTTTTACGCATTTATGTAGCTTGGGCTGTGATTTATGGACATGAAGGCTGTCTGCATAGTTGCATTCTTACTAATTGAGGTGGGCAGCATGTCTGCCTTTAAATTTAGACAATAAAAGCTCCCTCTTCTCTTTTAATGGGTTTGGGCTCCTCTGTAACTGTGCACTTTTCCTGCTACAAGATAGGGAGGAATTCCTGCCAGTGGTGGCTACCGCTTGACTGTAACTACTGGCTGTCATTAGGTAGGTTTCTATTGTGCACTGATATAATCCCTGAGCACTTTCCAAGCACTATTTGATTTAATCCACCACCACCCTTCTCATAGGAAAGGGATATGCCCATTTGCCAAATGAGGAAATGAGATCAAAGAAGTTAAATGTCCTGCCCCAAATCATGTAAGTGTTTGAAGTGGGATGCCGTTTCAAATCAGGGATGCTGTAATACTGATCTTTAATGCTGATCCTTCACCATTAAGCCACTACCTAACATGGAGAAAATCTCTTACTGTAAGGGCTGCCATAGCCATGGTAAATGAAAAAGAGCACATCTGAAGTCACTGGCAATCACGAGTTTTGTTTTTTTGTGTGTGTGTGTGTCAAGATCGAACTCAGAACCTTTGCTCTTGAGAAGTAGGCACCAGTACCACTGAGCTAGATCCCTGGCCTTGAAGTACTTTTGCCTTGTGCCCGGAGAGTGCCTGGCTATATTATTCCTGTTATGGGCTTGTGGAAAGAATAAGGAACAAGGTGCACAGAGACACAGGAAGCCTTGTTTTGGAGATCTGACATCTTCTAAAACCTCAAGGAGTGAGTGTGTTTGGTGGTTCTAATGAAATGGCCATGGTATACTTAGATTGGGTCAGGGTCCTTGGATTGAGAAAATTGGTGATCAGATTTTTCTATGTCTTTCCTCTTCACAGCTTTTTAATATTCAGGCAACAAGGATGACACAATGTTGAGGCACTACTGAGATTCCTTAAATTAAAAAATGATTATTTCTGAGTTCAAACCTAAATACAGAGTTCTGGGGAAAAAATGCATTTATGAATACGTAGAGTCCTACAGCATGGATGTGTGATTCTAGAGTAGAGAAATAATACGACATGCTTACAAAGTCCCTAGGTATGATGGCACTTATGTTCTGTGCAACTGTTGCTGTCTCATGAGTTGGTGTGTAACACGGCAATGCTATCTGCTTTCATAATGTCATGTTTACGTATATTCACAGACACACATCTATTATAGTAGTTTGGTAAAGTAGCCAGAGGATAAGGCAATTCCTGCCTCGACTTGGGTTTTTAGACATGCTTCTTTTATTCTTTACACCCATCACACAAGAAACTGCAGCTTGAGCACAGACTTGGCAGGCAGAGGCTGCCCACTGTTTCCTTAGATGCTTTCCCTTTCTCTGCAGTGGTACCTATTTTGGGGGCACTAGGCAGCCTCACTCTTGCCTCTCAGGCTTCCGCAGGGTATTCACATCTTGTTTGGAGCACATAATTTATGCTGTGCTGTAAAACAGCCGAGACTGTAATGGTGCCCGGAGAATCCAAGCTCTCTGAAGACTAGGATCGCATTAATATGCAGTATTTCATTTGTACTTATTTACATTCCCACCAACAGTGGGAAAGGGTTCCTTTCCTTCCACAGCATGACCAGTTCCTTATTATTCGAATTTGTGATGATGCCACTGTTTCTGGCAGAAGGTAGCATCTCAGTGTCCTTTTGATTTTCATTCTTCCAATGGCCAAAGATACCAAGCATTTTCATGTACTTTCTGGCTATTTATATTTCTAAAAGTATCTCTTCACTTTAATTGTACTTTTCATAGCTATTTATATTGAGGCTCTCATTTTTTGAGTTCCTTATAAATTCTAGATATTAGATATTATTTTCTTTAGGGTCTGATTGATACTCCATGGTGAGCATAAATCATGTGAATTTAAGGATTCACTTGTCAATAAATATTCATTTGTTTTCATTCAATTTCTTTTTCCTACTTGAGCCAATTTTACAAGAAATCAAACAACACTACATGATTTAATTTTATAAAACATTGTTTTTATTTCCACACGTGGCCAGAGTGGAAATTCAAGATTGAAGAGTACTTTTATTTGAGTAGATTTTTTTGCCATATCACTTTTACAAATTATTTTAAATTTATTGGTACATTTTAGGTAAACAATATGATGACATTCATCACTAGGATCTTGTACCTGTGCATGACTCATTTTGTTTCTTATTTTTTCCCCATTCTCTTGGCCGCTCCTTAACCCTTCCGTCCCTCCTCATTTACAAAGACTTTGTTTCCATTTTTCCTTCTTTTCTTACTTTTTCTTTCTCTTGTTTTTTCCCCACCTACTCTCCCTAGTTCACCTTCTTCCTTGAGTATTATCTTCCTACTTCACAATATCTATTATAAATTCTGGTTCTCATTTACACCTTTAGGTTCTCACAACAGAGAAATTCTTCGGTATTTACATATGTGTCCTATTTATTTCACTTGAGTACGGCCTCGGTGTGTATCCATTTAGCTATAAATGTCTCAGTTTATCATTCTTTATAGGTGAGCCATACTCCATTTCATGAAAAAACCCTTTTCCCGAAAGGATCATAGCACTGTGATACATGTATACCCACGTTTATGCAGCACAGTTTGTAACTGCTAAAGCATGGAAACAACCCAAATGCCATATTGCTTTTTAAAAGAGATTGAAGTCCTTCACATTTTTACAAACACTTTATGGGAGATCTTCCACCCTCCCCCCCTTTTTTTAGATAAAAATCCTTACATGATCTTATATTTAGATGTTTTCCAGTTTGAGGCCAAACTGATAACATTATATTTTATTGTTTCTTTAAAGTTTCCTTACCTGACCGATAGTGAAATTCTGTATCTTTTTGTATTATTGCCAGTCATTTAAGTTTGCTGCTCCATGAACTCCCTGTACCTCTCCTATGCCTGTCAGTAGTTCTTCCTTCTCTGTATTTGTTTTATCTGTTATACATTATATAATAACACATTGTCTATCATTTAATTCATAACCATTTTCCCAGACCAAGTTGATATTTTAGCTTTCTGTATGTTATCTTTAACCAGTTTAGTTTTCCTAAAGTACAGTATCTCTTCTGTATAACTTCCTGGTTTCCTGTGTGGGTTAAAATTTGCATACAGTGTCTCTAAGATCTTTATCAAGTATTATTTTATCAATATATTATTTACTTTTGTCTTTAGTTCATCTAGATTATTGTAACAATTGAAGTTCATATTGATTTTCATCCTGTCACTGTTAGTAATTAAATGAACCATTTTAAATGAATTAAATTACTATGTCTTTATTAAATTCTCAGACATATTAAGATTGTGTCATTGAAATCCCTGATATTAATTTTAAAAAGTAATTACTACAGCTGATAGAAAATAAATCAATTCATAGGCTGGTACCACAGTTGCCTCATGGTAATCTAAAGAGTTACACTCAAAACACAAATGGCATTTTAAACGTAAGGCATTTTTGGAAATTATTTGACATTTCAAAGGAGAAGAAAGACACTACACAACAAGTGTATGATATAGAATTCATATGGCAAAAGCTCAAAGGGAAAGAAATCTATGTTGTTACCCATATGCTTCATAAATGTATGATGGCCATGATCATATATTAATATTGGCAAAGATAAAAGAATCAAGTAGTTACTCTAGTGTGTACTGTATTTGGAATTCTTTCTGTTTATAAAGATCTGGACAAAAGATGTTTGCATAGTGTCAATCATGATCATTTTAGCTCTATTGTGGAATTGGTAAGCATTAGCTCTGAGTCTGTTTCCATGGTACCAGTGAATTTATGATTTTAATTCTAGAATCAAAATATATCTTTGTTAGCAAAGTATTTGACAAAGTCTCAGAATATGCTTGTATATATTAAAGAAAGCCAGGCTAGTTGAGGCTATAATTGGAGTTTGAAAGCCACATCCTAATGCTATTAATTAGGTAAATTTCTGATTTTTTTTTTTTTTTTTTGAGGCAGGGACTCACTTTGTAGTTCAGGCAAACCTTGAACTCAGCAATCCTTCTTCCTCTGCCTCCCTAGTGCTGGAATTACAGGCTTGAGCCACCAAACCCGGCATTTGTGGTGTGTGGTACTGATTGCCGGTGGTGTGAGTCATCACACCCGGTATTGTTGCATGTGGTTGCCAGGGATCAAACCAGGGACCTTGCGCTTGCTAGGCAGGCACCAGAACCACTGAGCTAAATCTCCAGCCCAAGTCTGAATTTCTTAAACCACTGAATTCTTTCCTTGGCCATGAATTTAATATTTTGTTAAAGTCTTGAATGATAATTGAGTCATTCAAACACTTCTGTGTTTCCCAGATGACACAAAGCACAGTGGAATAATTTCAAGACAGGTAGAAAACTCAAGATTTAAAACTACTTCAATGGATTGTCAACAAATAATGACATTTAGTTGTCCATATTGATAAAAAAAAATCAAACAGGAAAATAATGCATGTAAACAATAAAGAATTTATATGAAAAGTATGCTTTTGTTTTTCATCCATAAATTAGCTGTGTATTTGACCAGAGGTACTTAGGTACAGATGGATGGTATTTCTCTACTAAACTTCAAATAGAAGATTCAACCTCAGCATGCTAAGTGCCAGAGAGCATATTCCTATGAATATTCTTGTTCCAAGTCAATTAATGCCAGTTCAATTCAGTAAATGTGTGGCAAATGCCTACTATGAATTAGTTACTATGAGAAAACAAGTAAGATGTCATCTCTGATCTCAAGAAACTCAACAGGGAAGGCAGGCCTCAAAGCACCCAGTGAAAAGCTACTCAAGAGCATTGCGGTTACCAGGCAATCTGCTACCAAAACTGAAAATAGCTTTTCATTCTTATTTACATACTTTTACCAGGAAGATGTTTCTTGCTCCTACTTCGGGAGGAGTATTTATTTTTGTTCTGTTTCTTTTTTATTAGCACACATTGGTTATACAGATCAATCAGTTTTATTTTAGAAGATTTATACAGCACATAACACTTTAATCACCCCATCACCTTTTAACTTTGTCGATTGTTTAAGCATCATTTATTTGTAAAATGCTCATAAACTGCTGGTTTGGTCTGTGTGACTCGTTAGTAACTGGCACAGATTGATAATGCAGAAAGCTAGACTATTCCAAATACTTTTATTATTATTTCTAAAAGAAAGATTCAAAGCAGACAAACAAAAGAGTTCATTAGCAAATTCTTTCTGGTAAAGCAAGAGCTAAAAGCTGTGTGTCACTTGTCCATTTGCCTTCATCTTTGGAAAGGCACTCATAGTTTCAATCACATTCAGATTTGGAAATAAATCCCTGTTGTTTATGGGGTTGCCCCTTTACTCACTCTTCTTAACCAACAAAAGAGTATTTTTAGGTTATAACGAAATTGGTTTTCACAATTTTTTTTAGAACAGCAGAAAATTTAGAGGTAAAGGAATACACAGAAGAAAACATTTCATACCTTCCCCTCTTAGAGTCTAATGATACACACTACTATACTAGACTTATATCACCTTGTTTAACCAAATATGTTCCAAAATTATATGACAGAAGAACTTTTTATGTAAGATATCTAGAAACACTTTTGGAAATTTGAGAACTACTGCTACTTTAGGGACTGGAATGTGCATATCTTAACATAATTCAATAATTAAAGTGTTAGAAAGTTTGCTTGTGGTATTAAGTGTTTAGCTATACTGCTTTGAAAATCTTAGCATTATTGCTACTGACAGCATTCACCTTACCAGCTGATAAATTATAGAGAAGGAAAAAATCCTCAAAATACAGAAACAGATCAGGAAGTACTCGTATGTGTATCTATATGTCCTAGGGAAAAACTGAGTGAGGCATGTGAGAACATTCTACAATTGATTTTTTTTCTTCAATTTAGGACTATGGAGTAAATAAACTTCACTGTTTATAGATATCTATACAACTCATGATACAATTACAGATAATCTACGGAATTCCTTTGGCAGATGTCAAGTGCTTATGGACTTTCCAGATTCATGACGCCAGTTCACAGAGGCCAAATCTGCTTAAGCCGGATGTCCAATCTTAGACGCCTGTGGAGAGAACAACACCAACACCCCAGTTTTACAGTTCAGTGGGCACAGAGAGGTTCAGAGCTTTGCCCGGGTCCTCAGAGGAAGTAAGACACTGAATCTGGAGCACACTTTAAAAAACACTAGCCTATGATGCTTCTTGACGTAGAAGTTTAAAATATTTGATGGGGTGGCCTTGCCTTTTTCCTTGCCCATGACTGCACAGGTTTTCAGGATGACAGTGGTCAAACTGTCCTTTCCTTTTGCAGTTTTCACCTGTGCTTGTCTCCCTAGTGCTGCCGCAGCTAACTTCTTTTCCCTGCGTGGTTCAGGAGGATTTCTGAAATGCTGGGGTTTTGGTGATGTTTAGTGCAACAACTCTCTCTACCTGCAAGCCGCATCACTAACCTCAGAGCTCAGTGAACTTTTCATTTACATGCACAGTCAAATTAAATTTGCCCGGCCTTTGAAAACGTACATCTGTTGAGTGTATAATTTGTATCGCCATTTGTTCCACAGATGTGTAACAAGACAAATACCTGTCCAGGCTTACAAGGGATTCAGAAATGCTTACGTTAATCATGCTGGTGGAAAGAGGTTAAGGGCGATACAATAAATCAGTCTCCGAATGGTTTCACTTGGAAAGGCCTGGGAGAACAGGGTTATTTTTATCCTAGGATGCTTTTAATTTGAATCAAAGATGCTTTACCACATGTTCTGCCACAAGTTCAAAAGGATTGGTAACAAACATTTAATCTTTTTCTTTTCAGATTGGCGCTAAGCCTTCATCAAAAAGCGTATGCAGCCAGGCAGCTTATCTCCACTGAGCTGCTTCCCTTAATGTGTTCCTAATTATAATCGTATATATTGCTCACTATGGCCGATTGAACAATATGGCAGTAATTTCTTTACAGGCCTCCCTGCTCTTTGAACTGTGAGTACAGAGGGCTAGAACAGAACCAGATCAATGGGATTTGAGTGCTGGCAAATCAAGCCAGATGCGATCTTTAGAGAGTGAATTTCCAGCTGTTTCCCAGAAAAGGACTTTAACAGACAGCTGGGGACCTTATCATTATCATCACGATCATCCTGCTCCTCATCAATCCCGCTAAATACTCCCACAACTCTTGAGAAAATGTGCAACTATTCTCATCTCTTCCTAAATCACTACCCGCCATAGTCTCCCAAGTGCTTTGAAATGGTGACTGTATAACACAGATAAGCCGGCATCTCATGATGTGGCAAGGAAGACGTAACAATGTTACACTGACACTATATATTTGGTAGTGCTCCATGATGCACACCTCAAATCCGTGTCCAAAATTTATTTTCAAGGTGCCAAATCTTACAACATTTCCATATGCTTGTAAGGGGGATATGACATAACCCTCGTTGTAGGGGTACATCATGGCATGTTATTGCCTTGCGGATACATCTTTTTGTCTTCCACATCACTATCATTATGCTAAATAGTATCCAATAAATGTTTCCAGGTATAAAGGCTTGCTTTATATAAAACATAGTGGTGTGGCAAAGGATGAGCTTGGTAAAAGCCAGAAATATTACAGTGGTCTCAAAACAAGTTCCTAGGCTAAGAGAACTCACTGTGAGTTTAAAATGTTTACTACCTTGAATAATTTAAAAATCATTCAGAGGAAGGAATATCCAGTAGTAGAGGAGAGATTCACAGGGCTTCCCACTGTCAGAATTAGCTGGTCTTTATGAAATAATTATTCCTCTTTCAGAAAGACTTCATTATAGAACTCCTTCACCTCTAGCTTTTCCTAGCCCTGCTCTTGGCTTCTCCTTGTGAGAACTCTCTGTGAGTGCTTCATTTCTGTCAAGTGACAGCGTTACATGTCTGGGGAGACCTTCAGGAGAGGAACCAAGATTAGTCAGTCAAATTAAACTAAATAAAATCTGTTGTCCTCTACATCATCTTGGTCAGGTTAAATGCAGAAAGTTGAAATAGAAAGTGAAAGACAAGAGAACAAGACTACCCGGTATTGCAAAATATGGTTAGATGAGAAAAAAATGTAGGGTGGCTCTCTTTTGGAGCAATGGTCATAGGAAAAGGAATGTGGAAGGAGGAGGAGAATGAGCATGGAACAGACAGTCTGCAGCACCTTGCTCAAAATAGTTCATTTGAATTCTCTAAAATATTCATTTCAGTTCTTTTTCTTTCCTCTATTTCCTTAGAATGAACAACCAAAGGTCTTTTATCATTTATTCTTCAATATCTAGGACATAAAAAATAAACATTTGATTGTTAATCTTTGTATCACCACATTATCATAGGAAATCATCAAACAAATAGGAAAAATATGTATTTACAATTTTAGTTTTGACTGTCCTTATCAAAAATCTCTTCTGGATGCTTGACTTCTATTTCTCAAAAGGACTCCTCTTAAGATTGAAAACTGGTTTGTATAATGCTCATATTTAATATACTATCAAAATTATTTCAAAACATACTTGGAATATATAGGTAGTGAATCACAGATACTTAATTTCATTTATTTAGCTGAGCTAAAGGGTCTAGGAACTATATCATTTACATGAGCACAAAGGAAAACTTTTAATCTGACAAATATTTGTACATATGTATTACATGAATGTGATTAAAAATCACAGTATCTTTTTTTTTTTTTTGAGACAGGCTCTCACTTTATAGTTCAAGCTGGCCCTGAGCTCATTATTTAGCCCACAATCCTTGAACGCACAGTAATCCTCCTGCCTCTGCCTCCTGGGTGCTGGGATTATAGGCATGAGTCACCAGGCCCAGCATTGTGGTATGTGGTTACCAGGGATCAAACTTGGGACCTTGTCTTGCAAGGCAGATGCTGGAACCACTGAGCCAAATCCCCAGCCCTCACAAAATATATCTTAAAACTACTTTTCTCAGATCATATAGATAGTAAATATTAACGTTTGAGTTTGATCTTTTAAATACTTTTGATTGAGAACTTTTCTAATTAGTTAAAAACCTTTCAGGCATACTTTCCTAATATTTGTGTATCTATTAAAAACTATCCATACACTATTCATATTTGCTTTAATACCTAGTTTCTTTCTTATTTATATTAGATACAGATAAATTCAAATGTGAATTAAACTTAATTTGTCAATGATCTAATTCTTGCTTGGCTTCAACCCTTGGTAAATATACTCCACTTTAGAACAGATGGTAGCTCTGAAGAAGTGTCTGGAAAGTTGTGGCATTGATTGCTATCAAACTACAAATTTTCTCTTCTCTTTAGGACACAGGTATAGCATTAAAAGAGGGCAGAGGCTGCACTTGACTGTATATTGAAAATGCCAAAGACCTGCTCATGCAAGGGGAAAAGCTAAACTACTACAGTGAGAGAAGCATGGGTTTGAAGACCTCTGCAATATATATTTCTTTTTGGTCAACATGTATTAAGTCTATCTCTACAATAGTTAAGAGAAGCAGAGACTTTGGAAGAGGACATGAAATCCCACAGTTGTCTGTCCTTTGCAAAAATTAAAACTAATTCTTGTTATGATAGCATTAGATAATAGGAATAGTTGGTTTTTTCTGAGAGCAAGGGACATGTAGTGCAATCAGAGGTGATTCAACATTCCTCCATATCTTTTATTACAGTGGATGAATATAGAGGTGATTTTTGTACATTCTTATCTTTTTCTGTGAAGAAAAAGAAAAATAGTAGACATCATCCTGGAAACATTTTATGAAATTTAGGAAAGTCCTAGAGTAGGTTTACTTAAATAATTTCATAAATTGGGTATATGTAGGGTAGAAGACACAAAGATAGCTTGGAAAGTCTTGCTGCAATATGTCCCAGCTTAGCAGAGCAAGTTGTTAGAGAATTTGTTTTTCTTTCCCTTAAGCCTGACTTTGGAAGGATGAACAGTGTAGTATTTAAAAAAAAGTTTAACTTGTCTTCAGGAGTACGTATTAGTTCTTATAGCTTGTATAAATATTTTATGCCAGTTGAGTTGCCACAAGTTCTGTAAAATCCTCCACTATCATTTTCATGGAAAACAAATCAATTTTAATTCAACAATTACACATTGATCGTCTGAAATGTGCCAAGCATAATACAGAACATACATTTTACAGGAAAATTGGACAGTGCTAAGATATGCAATAAATCATCTGCAATTTTATGAAAAGGGAAGCCAGGCATGTTAATGGAGTTTGTTTTTATAAACATGAAGTGTTTGGGCATGTTTGATTTTTCAGTTGAGCTGCTCAGCCAAGCTTAGTTAACACCTTGTAAAATGTGAGTTGCTTCTCATTTCCTTAATGGAAAGCAGTGAGAGTTAGAGTTGAAATCTCTGCATCAGCTGGAAGCCTTCTGCAGCATTCCTTAAGCTTCTGAGGTTAGACTAGGATGCAAATCCAACTGGATACTTGAGACCAGAAAGTGTGTTTCTCTGGAGAATTCATGCTCCCTTGCCATCAATCTTAGACAAATAAACTATCTAAAGGCAAATATTTGTTTAAATTGCTAAGTGGGAAGAAATGTTCTATTGATAAGCATTTTCATGTTAATAATTACTTCCAAAATGTAGTGGATCATCACTTTTACAATCCATTTAGCCTTCAGAACATGCCATATTTCTGCATCTGTGTGGATATCACTTTTCTTAATAATACGATGTCAACTTAAGAATGTGATAAAACAGGAAGCATGTTAGAACTTTTACTTGTCCTGTGGCCTAAACAAGCCACAGCTGTATCGGCAGCTGGTCACTAAAGGACCCTGGTTCTAGCCTCTTTCAGCATCCTTTTTCAACTAGATCAAAAAGAAATAGACCAGGCAACAGGTTTATCATCAAAGCCTATAGAAATTGGTGGAAACTAATATTTCTATTTAAATTGCTTCAGTCTTATCTGACTGAAAAGATTTTTTTTTCCTTTATTGAGTTTTGTTTTGTTTTTTTTTGAGACAGGGTCTTACTTTGTAGTTCAGGCTGGCTCTGCACTCACTATGTATGCTTGAGCTCAGCAATCCTCCTGCCTCTGTCTTCTGAGTGCTGGGATTACAGGCATGAGCCACAACGCCTGGCACTGTGGTATGTGATACTGATTGCTGGTGGGCATGAGTCATCATGCCCGCTATTGTTGTATGTGGTTACTGGGATCAAGCCATGGAGCTTGAGCTTGCTAGGCAGGTGCTGGAACCAATGAGCTAAATTTCCGGCCCCTCCATTATTGAATTTATTGGTACATTGTAGATATACATCATGATCACATTCAGCAGTGAGAATTTTTCTTTAGTGAGAAAAATCAGCCAATTAAAAAAGCTTTTTCCTCTTAAAAACTTATCCTCCCTGAAGTCATTAAAGAAAAGGAATATGATGACAAAACTTGGTTCATTCCTTGAACTTGAACTTGAATTGGTCAGCTATTGTTTTACCATTTATTCAAAAGTTAATTATTACCGGGCCGGAGGATTAGCTCAGCGGTTCCGGCGCCTGCCTCACAAGCAGAAGGTCCTGAGTTCGATCCCTGGTGACCATATACAATGTTGGGCGTGGAGACTCACGCCCACCAGCAATCAATACCACATACCACAGTGCCGGGTGTGGTGGCTCACGCCTGAAATCCCAGCACTCAGGAGGCAGAGACAGGAGGATTGCTGAGTTCAAGGCTTGCCTGGGCTACATAGTGAGCTCAGAGCCAGCCTGAACTACAAAGCAAGACCCTGTCTCGGAAAAAGGAAAAAAAAAAGTTATTACCAGTGAATGTTTAGCTGGCCTTTTTACTGAACATAGTTTAAAATAGATACAACAAATCTAGAACTTCTGCCATTTCTAAGGCAGGCACATTAAGGAATACCAACTATGAGAGAATAATTGTTATTTTTCTTCTACAAAGAAAAAATTTGTTTCATTTTAAGCTGTCAAAATATTCATTTTAATTTTCTCAGATGTTATCATTGCAATACAATTATTTGCCAGTTGCAACAATACATTCACTGATACCATAATAAAGTATTGAGAAATACTCAGTTTATTTTTAACTTATACTATAACTATGGTCATCTCAACTTATTTTTATTATCAATTCACTAGTGCAATTTCATTAATATGTGATATTTTATCAGAGATTATGTATGTTCCTAGATATCTTTATAATACATTGCTTACATTTTTGTTGTAGCTGTCACTATCACTGCGATCTTCAATTCTGTTCTTTTTTCCCTGAAAAATTTAGTAGTTAATTCTGTATACAATTTCATTTTCTTGAGATTTTTGTTTTCTTTTTTAATTTTTAAAAGACTTTTAATTGTACATTTTATACATACATTATGATCTCCTTCACTATTAAGAATTTGTACCTTTACATGACATATCTTGATTCTCATTTTTTCCCATTCCTTTGCCCTCCTTACAACCTCTGCTCCCTGTTTCCTTTTTTACCATCAATTTTTTTTTTGAGACAGGGTCTTGCTTTGTACTTTAGGCTGGCCCTGAGCTCACTATGTAGCCCAGGCAAGCCTCAAACTCAGAGATCCTTCTGTCTCTGCGTTCTGAGTGCTGGGATGACAGGCGTGAGCCACCAAGCCCAGCACTGTGGTATATGGTATTGATTGCTGGTGGGTGTGAGTCACTGAGCCCAGCATTGTATGTGGTTACCAGAGATCGAACCAGGGACCTTGCACTTGCTAGGTAGGCACCGGAACCACCAAGCTAAATCTCCAGCCCTACCATCAAATTTTTCTTTCCCTTCTTTACTAGCTCCTACCTCCTTTCCCTTTGAATATTTTCTTCCTATTTCACAATATCTATCATATATTTTAGAACCCCCTTTACTGCTTTAGTTTCTCCTACCAGAGGTGATATGGTATTTATACAACTGTGTCAGATTTATTTCGCTTATGAGTAGGTCCTCAAGGTACATCCATTTGAGTATGAGTGACTCAAATTTGTCATTCTTTGTGGCCAAGTAACATCCATTTTATTAAAAAACACACACACACACACACACACACAAACACACACACATCTTTATCCAGTCTCCAGTTAATGGGCATTTGGATTGTTTCCAATGTTAAGCTAATACCAACTGAGTTGCTATAAACATGGATGCACCAATGTCGCTGTGATATGATGCTTTTAATTGCTTTGTTTATATACCTAGTAAGGAAATACAAGGGTTAAATGGGACCTCTAATCCTAGTTTTTTGAGGAATCTCCACACAGATCTCCACAATAGTTTCACCAGTCTACAGTTCCACCAACAGTAATGTTCCTTTCTCCTTGCATTCCCACCAGAATTTGTTGTTGCTTGATTTCATGATAACAGCCATTCTTTGTGGAATGAGATAGAATCTTAATGTTGTTTTCCTCTGCATCTTTCAAATGACCAGAAATGTTGAACATTTATTCATATGTTTCTTAGCTATCTTTACTTTTTATCTGAAAAGTGTCTGTTCATTTCAAATGCCCATTTTTTGAACTGGGTCTTTAAATTAGGGAGGCTGATTCTTTTTAAAGTTATTTATATACTCTGGATAATATCCTTTGTCAGAGAAATAGCTGGGAATTTTTTTCCCATATTGTAGATTGTCTTTTCACTCTGTTAGTGGTTTCTCTTGCTGTGCAGAAGCTTTTTTTTTTTTTTTTTTTTTTTTTTTTT
>PVIC010020866.1:0-29094 GCA_004025085.1 Thryonomys swinderianus | reverse complement strand
TGTCTCTGCCTCCCAAGTGCTGGGATTACAGGCGTGAGCCACCACGCCCAGCACTGTGGTATGTGGTGCTGATTGCTGGTTGATTGGTGGTGGGCGTGAGTCACCACGCCCAGCATTGTATGTGGCTACTGGGGATTGAACTCAGGACCTTGCGCTTTCGAGGCAGGCGCCGGAACCACTGAGCTAACCCTCTGGCCCCTGCTTAGGTAATTTTTAATACCAAGGTCATCTTCAGCTGCCTTGATGAGAATGAATATGACTGGCAGATTTGAACTACATCTTCACTGGAGGCTGCGTTCTTCATTTGCATGTTGCCTATGCAACCTTGAATGAGCTACTTTAGCTCAATTTCTTCAACTGTGAAATGTATTCAATAAATAGTGTCTATGCAAAAATGCAGACAATGTAGCTGAAACAAGCCTTATGCTAACGATGGCCTGTTCTGACAGGAGGTTTCTTGTCTTCTCACTCCCGTCAGCCCCAAGAGTCGCTATTTTATAAAAACTCATCAGACTTATTTAGGTTGGAGCTTTTTGTTCAAAATAGCCCTGATCTCACATCAGACATATGAAGATTCAGAAACAGTGAAAAATCCCAACTTAGAAAACTTGTAACCTACCGCTTGATACAGAGGGCCGTTAAGTAAAGCTCAGTAAGGACTGCAGACTCAGCTTTACCTGCCCAGAGAACTGCCACAAGAAAGGCAAGAGGAGGCTGGCAGGGGGTGGGCACCACTTTCCAGATTCGAGTCTTGGGGTCTGTGCCCACTGGCAAAGGGCAACTTCATATTTTTGTCCTTATGCAACTATGTTCCCAAGCAAACTACTATTTATTATGTTTTTCCTTTGGGCTAGAAAATCTTTACTGCTAGAGTTTAAAAAAAAAATGAAATAAATAAGACACCCAAGCTTAAATATCACGTGGTTTCTTTTATATGAGAAACCCAAAATATAAAGAGCATAATAAAAGAAAGATGAAGGGAAATAGAGAGATTGATCTTTTGCAAAAAGGAAGAGGACTAAGAGATGGGGGGCAGGAAAAGGGAGAAGATGAAATAAGAATTAAGATGTGTTATGAGGGGCCAGAGGGTTAGCTCAGTGGTTCTAGCACCTGCCTCGCAAGCACAAGGTCCTGAGTTCGATCCCCGGTAACCACATAGAATGCTGGGCGTGGAGACATGCCCACCAACAATCAATACCACGTACCACAGTGCCTGGCATGGTGGCTCACGCCTGTCATCCCAGCACTCGGGAGGCAGAGACAGGAGGATTGCTGAGTTCGAGGCTTGCCTGGGCTACATAGTGAGCTCAGGGCCAGCCTGAACTACAAAGCTAGACCTTGTCTCAAAAAAAAAAAAAAAAGATGTGTTATGAGCACATACCAACTCCTCATAAGGACTGTAATTGTATATTTCAAGTATGTACTAATAAAACATTGAAAGAAAAAAAAAGAAACAGTATCTACTTGCTGCACAGGATCCTACCCAGAAGATGTGGCTGGTGAGAAGGGAGGTGAGGGACACTACAGGTCTCCCAGAAACCCACAGGCGGATCTCTAAGAGGAGTCTATCATGAGATAAAGCAGCGCGATGAGCGATCTTGCTGCAAATAGCTTAGAAACAAAGACACAAAGTAGAATGAAAAGTCATATTTAAGTCAGACGAAGGAAGAACAGTATCACTGCAGATGGAATCAGTGAGGTGAACGTGCCAGAAATGATCTACCAGCACGAAAATAGAGAACAGGGGCAGGTGGAAAGATTCAAGAACAAAAGGTAACCAAGGTATTTTGGAAGAAGAACAAAAGCAATGCATAGTACTAAACATAAGGATACAGTGGAACCAAATTTCCATAGTTACAGAAGGACCATCACATACAAATGAGAGCTCCGTATAAAAGAAGGGGGAAGAGAGACCTTGGTGGATTTTTGAAATGCTAAAGATAATCCTACAAGTAGCCATCCAAAAATATAGATCTGCCAAGCCATACAAAGCACTAACACGAACACATTTACACCAATTTCAGTAAGCTTATATTATGTAAGATTCTAGGGATGGTAAGTTTGCCCTCATGTTCCATTCTGTTATATCCCGGAGGCCAATGAAGAAATTTCCAAAACTAAGGGTGTGGTGGCTCCTGCCTGTAATCCCAGCACTCAGGAGGCAGAGACAGGAGGATTGCTGAGTTCCAGGCTTGCCTGGGCTACCTAGAGAGCTCAGGGCCAGCCTGAACTACAAAGCGAGAGCCTGTCTCAAAAAAAAAAAATTTTTTTTTTTTCAGAATCCAACTGTTGATTCTACTCAAAGGAGTACTAATATTTACTTCCTATGTTGGTCATGAGAACAGAATGGTCAGTGCGGGCAGCTGATGACATGTCACATGATGGGAAAACAACCTAATGTGTTAAACTGAAAAAATTAGTGTAAACTCATAACTGTAAAAAATGAATATTTGCTGATCTATTGTCATTAACTGTCCCAACTGGAGAAACTCTTTTGCTTGCCACCAACTTTGGTATATTCTTTGGTATATCCTTGGATTTTTATCTCTAGTAATGCATATCCTTAAAAACAAACAAACAGGGGCCAGAGGGTTAGCTCAGTGGTTCCAGCGCCTGCCTCGCAAGCGCAAGATCCTGAGTTCGATCCCGGGTAACCACATAGAATGCTGGGCGTGGAGACACGCCCACCAACAATCAACACCGCATACCACAATGCCGGGCGTGGTGGCTCATGCCTGTCATCCCAGCACTCAGGAGGCAGAGACAGGAGGATTGCTGAGTTCGCGGCGGCTTGCCTGGGCACCATAGTGAGCTCAGGGCCAGCCTGAACTACAAAGCGAGACCCCGTCTCAAAAAGCTAAAAAAAAAAAAAAAAAAAAAAAAAAAAAAAAAAAAAAAAAAAAAAAAAAAAAAAAAAAAACCAGCCCAGGGATTTAGCTCAAGTGGTACGCAACTACCTTGGAAGCATGAGGGCCCGTGTTCGATCCCTGGTACCACAAAACAAACAAGCGAACAGAAAGTCCAAGGTATCTGAAGGGAAATTCTTTCCCTATCTTCCAGTAGGACAAAAAATTGGGTCTGGAATATCCTTCTGTTTCTGGAGAGAGGGATACAGCAGTACTGAAGGACAGGTGAGCTAACTTCAAGGCGGCGCTGTTGACTAAATAGAAAATATTATTGTAGTAATTGAGATAATCTCAATAGTTAATTGAAATAAATTGCGACCATGGAGTGCCATCAATTAGTAATTATATTTAAAAGAGAAAAATGAGTAGAAATGTAAAAATGTAGTTGCAGTCTAAAGAAGCTTATATATAACACTATCTATTGAATTATTTATTGATTTAATAATAAAGCAGCATTAACAAATGGGATTCCTTTAAAGCTCTGTGCCATTTTAAATTTTAATAAATTTACTTCTATAAAAGATGTAAACAATCTCCAGAGTGCTACAGAGAAAATTTACCCAGAAAGTAGCATATTTGATTGCAGGAATCTTACTTTTCAATGTATCCACTGTGATTTTGGATAATGATGTCATTCGGTATAGCATAATTTTATTACCTGGAGATAGAGAAACAGATGATGAGTAAATTCTACCTCTTCTACACTTCGCAAAGTTTTAAATCTCTTACAGATGCAAATGTATTAAAATTCAAATTGCACATTTATTTTATGAATATCTTGGATATAAGTCTTTTGCTTCTTATTTTAATTATGTATTTGCAAGAACTTCTTACTCCTGTGTGCTGTGACCGGGTAACCACTGATGCGCCCGTCTGGGGTCCCCCCACCTCAGCCTCGGGTCCCCTCGTGCTCTTCTCAGCCTCCATGAGACCAACATTATTCGATTCCACACGAGCCAGATCATGGGACACTGTGCACTTATTTTACTTAACGCAAAGATTTCCAGTTTATTTTGTAGAGTTATGCATTTAAGATATATACTATATAACCTTTGCCCAGCTTTCCCCCTGGTTTCACTGCATGTAGTTATATTTATGTATGTAAACAAGACTTTACAGGAACGCTGTTTAGCTTTAAGACAAGCTTGAGTAACCTATGAATTGAAGGCCCTGCGTCCTTATTTTTAAATAGATTTTATTGGTACATTTTATATATACAATATGATCCCATGCAACATTGAGAATTTGTACCTAAACATGACACATCTTGATTCTCATTTTTTTCCCATTCCTCTGCACTCCTGACAACCCTGCCCTTTATATATATATATATATATATATATATATATATATATATATATATATATATATATATGCTTTCTTTCCCTTTTTATTTACTATCATGTTTTTTCTTTGTCTTTTATACTTTCTCCTACCCACACTTTCCCTTTTCCTTTTGCGTAATTTCTTCATATATATATATATATTTTTTAAAGGAATCAAAATATCATTTACTCACTAAGCCAGGACAGGTTTCTTGTCCTGCTCTCCTATAAGGAACTCCATTGTTGTTCCAAAGAAGGACCTGGAGCAAAATCCCTTGAGGCCCCTTATTTTCTGTTTCTGTGAAAAGATTGACAAACATCAAGAGAGTGACTCAGAATGAGGTATAGAAAAAAGCTCATATTTTCATATTGTGTAAAGTAACTAATTACCCAATGTTGTTTTGTTTTTTTTTTTTTTTGAGACAGGGTCTCGCTTTCATAGTTCAGGCTGGCTCTGAGCTCACTATGTAGTCCAGGCAAGCCTCGAACTCAGCAATCCTCCTGCCTCTGCCTCCCGAGTGCTGGGATGACAGGCGTGCGCCACCACGCCCAGCACTGTGGTATGTGGTATTGATTCCTGGTGGGTGTGAGTCTCCACGCCCAGCATTGTATGTGGTACCGGGGATCGAACTCAGGACCTTGCACTTGCAAGGCAGGTGCTGGAACCACTGAGCTAACCCTCTGGCCCTTGCCCAATGTTTAAAGATAGCTTGTTGATAGTTTTTTGGTGGTGTCCTACACTTCCTCTTAAAATTTAACCTAACAGTCTTCAGTGGCTCAGACTTTCTAGAACTCAAGTTTCTAGTTTATATGTCCCCATTTCTGTCCCAAGTTAGAAGCTGTCAGAAGCTGTCATATTTTCTGTAAGGACAATAAATATTCAAAATGAGCTCTCTTGTATGAGTTGATTCATTGAATTCAATTGCAACTTCTCAGATGGGATTTCAGTGATCATAGGCTAATTTTGTTCCAGTGTATTTTTTTTCGAAATAGAAACTACTCCTAAAATAATTACACACTTTGTGTAATATAAAATTTACTCCAGAATTTAATTAATTAGTTGTAGTACTGGGAATTGGATCCAGGGCCTTCACATTAAGCTATATCCCCAGCTCTTATGTTTTATTTTGAGACAGCATGTTTCGGACCACTAAATTGCCCAGGCTGAGCTCAAATTCTCAATCCTACTTTCTTAGCATCCCGGAGTGCTAGGATTACAGTTGTGGGCCACCATTTCCAGAAAATTTAATTTTAAAATTAACTTATCACTTAATGAGAAAATTTTGAAGATTTGACTGAAGAAATGTAGTATATCAGAGTTAGGAAACCCCAGGTGGGCAGGAACTACACGTGGAAAATGCTGGGCTTTACAGTTACAAATGCCTGAAAAAGGAAGCACCTTCTGCCCTCTAAGCAATGAACATACAGTATAAAGAACCTGCTATATGCCTTGGAAATACCAGTTATTCTGTCATATTTCTGTATTTGACCATCTTCTCACATGTTATGGGATTTTTGTACAGATTGTTGGAAAATGTAGAATAACATTATCCTGTGGAATTTGACAAGGGAATGTATTGTATTGAAATTTATTTTTAAATTTAGAAAATCTTTCCTGGTATTTTTTTGCCTTAGTAATTTCCATTTTCTTTTCTTTCCTTTTTTTTTTTTTTTTTAGTTTGTTCCATCTATTAGTACTACTGCATAGGAGTCAAGATTCTAAATTGTAACTGTTACATGCTATTATGATCTGCTGGTTATAATTGTTTTATTAATACATTTTATTGGTACACTGTATATACACATCACAATTACATTCCACATTGAGAATTTGTACCAGTATATGACACAACTTAATTTTCATTTTTCCCCTTCCCCTATCCACCCTATCTCCCCCCAACCGTTGTTTTTTTGTTTTGTTTTGTTTTGTTTTGTTTTGTTTTGTTTTGTTTTGTTTTGTTTTGTTTTGACACAGGGTCTTGCTTTGTAGTTCAGGCTGGCCCTGAGCTCACTATGTAGACCAGGCAAGCCTCGAACTCAGCAGTCCTCCTGTCTCTGCCTCCCAAGTGCTGGGATTACAAGTGTGAGCCACCATGCCCGGCACTCCTCCCCCACTTTATACAAAAGCATTGTTTCCTTTTTTACCATCAATGTTTTTCTTTCTTAATTATTTACCCCTAAACCCCATTTTCCTTTGAATATTTATTATTTCACAATATCATTCATGCCATTTTCATTATCCAATGCAAATGTCCTTTTTTTGGGATAATCAAACAATTCTCTCATGAGTAGCCCTCATGTTATTACCTCATTCTCCCAACTATTTCAGGCAAGTGAGTTCCTAGCAAAGGATCTTGGTGCTCGGACATAAGCTGGACATGTCTCTTGTATAGAAGCCTCTCCCCTCCTCTCTATCCCACCGTGTCCTCACACTTGCAGGAGATGCTCATGTATGCATTACACATCTATCTAATTTGGACCTTTGAAAAGCCTTTTTTTTTTTTTTTTTCACAAACAGGGATTTGAAGCTCAGGGAAATTAAAAGATGTGTGAGGACTCTGGCTTCTGTCCAGATTTTCTGATGACAAACTTTCCTCTCTTGTCCTGGGCCCTGACCCAGTTAGTTAGGCTACCCCATCACAGATTCTCATGCCATAGGGCACCTTCTTCTGGGCACTGGTGTGTTGCTGGTGTCCAGGACACATGTGGTAAGAAGCACTTGTCTATTCAACCTCTCTCTTGCTGCCTTCTGAACACCCACAGCAGTGCTGGGAGGTCAAATGTGTCAGAAACACAAAGCACAGGACAGGTAAAGAAGAATGAAAGAAAATATTCCCACAGTAAAGAAGAATTAAAGAAAATCTTCTTTAGTATATTTTCCCCATTGTATTCATCACCTACTTCCTTCTGATCTCCTTTAGTGGTGGTGATAATAATATTGACTGTTACTACTCTTTATTGAGTACCCATATTTGTTAAATTTTGCTGATGAATATAACGTATCATTCATTTATCCTCACAACCTCCCAACAAAATGATTTTTAATCACCCCATTATACACAAGGAAACTAAGTGTAAAAAGACAAGTGGCCCATGACCTCAATGTCCCAGCGTTTCAGTATCTGAGTGTCTTCCTGGGTCCCAGTGTCCCCAAACCTGGGTCCAGTGTTACAGTAGACACCTCCATGCTTCACAGGTACAGCAACACCTTCTACAAATTTATTTCCTAGCAGCAGCATCTATACCTGTTAAGCACCAATTTTATCTGGACATATATGAGACTCAACAGAAAAATAAATGAATTAAACTTATAATTTTAAAATTTGTGGAATGATTAAATCAGATTCAAGAACTACTTCCATTCCTATTTATCCTATTCATGCCATTTCCTGTCTGATCTTCTGCTACTGGAAACGCTTATTCCTCAGAGTTCAAGTGCCTTGAGTTGACTACTTAGCTGCTTGTACTGTGTCACCTCATTATACTTTTTAGTTAGATGCTCACAACTCTGTCCTCACTTAAAGATTTTACAAACTCTATTTTTCCTTTTTATATGCTTGCTTAGGGCAGTATTCATTTATAATAAAAATTTGTCACATGTTTAAATGGTTTAGTCTACTTACCCCATATTGTAAATGTTCTTAGGGTGGAAGACATAATAAGAACTATCACCCCTAAATGTGATAAATAAAGTGTTTTATTTTCCTCCTTAAATTAAATGTAGATTCAAGCTTTTTTGTTATTTCAGCTGCCCAAATGAGAGATTCTGCAATGGTGATCTTTTTTGTCTTCATGTTCTGGTTACATAGTGGGAGTTTATTCATACTGTTTCAGTTTTTCAATATGTGGCATTAGAACAAGAGGAATGAGCACTATTTCCAGAATTCCTGCCTCTTTCTTTCTGACCTCATGCCTCTCCATCTATATGATCCTTTGTTCCTTAGGTTGAAAACAATTTTATTTTCATCTGTGTCTGTGTCCTACTTAGAACATAATTCTTTTTGTGGCAAGTGACTGAGCCATAATGTGGTCTGTCTTTCTGATGAAAGCTATCCTACATTTTGGAATCATTGACCCTCTTATTTTCAAATGCAGAAGGATAAAGGTAGAAACTAAAAACAGTTGTGTGTAAGAATAATAATTTTTGAAATATTTTATTTTATTGAAGCTGAGGTGACCAGGTTGATTCTATTAAACCATATCTAAAAGTTCCAAACCAGTTTGGCTAACATGGTACAAAGAATTTGAGAACAATCAGTAGCATCAGCCAACCTACTAAATGGTCCTTTTAGTTCTGGCTTCAATTGCCTGACCCAGGCATACATGGTATATAAGAAACTTAGTTCCTATGCCAAACCATCATTCATTTAGAAATGCTAAGGTTTTTGTTTGTTTGTTTTCAGACAGGGTCTGGCTTTGTAGTTCAGTCTAGCCCTGAGCTTACTATGTAGTGCAGGCAAGCCTCAAACTCAGCAATCCTCCTGCCTCTGCCTCGAAAGAGCTGAGATTACAGGCACGAGCCACCATGCCCAGCAAAAAATGTTTACTTTCATCAACAATCTTAGTTTATTAATTTTAGTTTTACCTATGATATGACTACCAATTTTTATTTCCTTCTGTGAGTGATGGACTGACTGCTCTTTTTCCTGTCTTTAGGGAAGATGTAGGTATTTTTCTTTTTATGAGCACAAAGTTCTCATTTGTAAAACGATAGCTTTTAATGCTTAGTAAGAGCTACAGTAATTGATAAGATTGTTAGTATGAGTTAGTATCCTTTATATGAAAGGCCTGTGATCAGAAGTGCTCTATTATTTGATTTTTTTGAGACTTTAGAATTTTTCCATGTACATGAAATATTTGAGGATGAAATCCAAGTCTAAATGCAAAATTCACTTCTACCCAAATTATAGCTATAGCCTGAAGGTAAAATGATACAATATTTTAATAATTCTGTGCACTAAACTAACCCTAACGGTGGGAAATTTTTCACTTGTAGTGTCATATCAGCATTTCAAAAGTTTTGCATTGGAAGATTTTAGATTTTGGATTTTTGCATTGGGAATTCTCAGTCTGTATTATAGTGTTCAGAGGGGATCACAAAAGCTTAGAAAGGTTGAGAACCTCGTTGCAATTTGTAAGGAAACTTTCAAAACCAGGTATGACTGAGGTGAAAACTAGTTTTAACCACCATACAATTTTGCCTTGGGTCGTATTCTAGAGCACAGCTTCGTCTTTCTATCATGTTTTCCACTACCTGACACTTTGTGGGGGTGGTTAGGAGTCTACTTACCTGCACTAAGCACTCATATTAAGATATCTGTATGTGGTAGTATTTCTATAAACACGTTGTTCTAGAAATAAGAAGAGGGGCTCAACTGTACACCTTAAGTGTGAAATCCTATGTCTATTCACTTTGACAAAGCACTTTTGCTGTGGGAAAGATGTTATTCAGAAAATTTATCATTAATATAGTAACACAGCATTACATAATCAATACAAATGCATTAGTTTAAAAACGTTGTCAAAGCTGCATAAACTGGAATAACTTCTTTTAGTGATGTGAATATTTATGTTAACATCAAAGGAGAGAGAAGATGTGAGTTGAGCTGGCCAGTGGTTGTACTGGGACAAAATTCCAGAAGGTAATCAAACTGTTTTTAATTATAGTATGTGACAGTAAGGATTTTAACATCATGATCTTTGATCCTGGTGTTACTCCTGCAGATATGTTATGCTTCATGGCAAAAGGATTTTACAGACATATGGCAGGTTACAAATTAGGTGACTTTAAAACTGAGAAATTAGCCTGCTGTATTGAACATGCTCTCCTGCTGGGTAGGTGAGTGGAGGAGACAGAGAGTCTCAGCATGAGGGTTCGGTGTAACCTTGTTGTCCTGCAGAGGATCACATGTCAAGGAAACAGAGACTTCAAACTTACAGCCACAAGAAACCAGACTCGGCCCACAAACTGAATAGGCTTTGAAGCAGAATCTTTCCTGGGGCCTCTGGACAGGAGTCCGCCCTTGCTAGCACCTTGAGCTTGACCCATAAGCTCCTAAGCAATGGTTTAGGTGACTGACACAGTGCTTGGACTCTGCCTCATAGAAATGACAATAACTGGGTCTGATTTTAAGTCATGAAGTTTATGGTGATTTGTCAGGGCAGAAATGAAAAACTGTAAAGTATATAATTAATCAGTTCTTTTTTGATATGACACCTGTAAGAATTTTCAAGAGAAAAAAAACATTATTATAGACGATGAATAAAAAATTGTTATAGCAGTTTATTAGGTGTTTGGGGATGTGTAGACACAAAAGGGTATAATTTCATTGACAAATCTACCGCAAAAATCAGTATTTCCACCACAAATTCAGTATGATTAGCACTGTCTGGTTCACTTTGACTAAATTTTAGAGAACACACAATCTGTTGCCCCAGGAACTTATAATCCAATCTATTGAAAACACCAGAGGATTAGGTTGTTTTAGTTTGCAGGTCTCACCACTGAATCAATAACACCCATCAATAATTGCAACAAAACATTTATTTTGTAAGAGAATAGTGGCGAATTACTAAAATGAGGGGTAATAAGAGATAGCTGGATTTAATCTAGGGTTAATGGGAAAATGCTTTATGATATAGACTATAAACCATTTCATGGTGTAATGAATAACTAGTTCTAAAGGAAATAAGTAAGAAATATTTGTGATAAAAGTAGGTATCAAGTTCAAAATTGAGTACAGATTTGGAATTTAAAATTTCAAGTCAGAAATATGGAAAATTCCGTTTTTCCTTTTCTCTTTATGTTGCAGATTAATCTTAAAGGTATTGGTGAAATCTATAAGATACGCATCGGACATGACAACAGTGGGAAGGACCCCAAGTGGTATCTGGATGAAGTTAGACTTGAAAATATGGTCACATTTGAGCTGTTTTGTTTAACTGTTGATTCCTGGATATCTGAGGATGAAAATGATGGAGATACATGGAAAGAAATACCCATTGTGACTACTAATAAAGCACCATTGCCAGGTATGTAATTTCATTTTCTTTGGGATGTCTACTCAACATTAAAATAACCAAGCTAATTTGGAACAGGGAACAGTACCTTTTTACACACAGGGTCAGACTCTAAGTATCTCATGAGTTACAAAGTCTCTGTTGAAACTGTTCATCTTTAACAGGCAGTGAGATATCAGCTGGAGACAGTATATAAGTGCAAAGTATGGCAATGCACCAATAAAACTACATTTGTGAACACTGAAATTAGAGTTTCATATAATTTTCACTTTTCAATAAATAATATTCTGTATCTGATTTTTTAAAACTACTAAGAAACATAACAAAACTTCTTAGTTTTGACTGCACAAAAGTAGGTATCTGGCAGCTTTAGCTCTGAGGTGCTATGTATTTTGCCCATCCCTGCTCTAGAGCTTTAGGCTTTATTTCTACACTTGATCTTAGCCAAAAGGCTGAGAAGCGATAGGCTTTATTTCTGTTCAAGATGAAAAAGTATATGCAAGGATGTTCACGTGAGGCCAATGTATCTTTCTATGAGCCACTTTGTTGATATTTACACATGACTTTCTTCGTAGCTGTTCTGTTAATGAATGTCTGCAATCATGGACTTAGAAGAATATGAATTCACATATTGCCTTTATTTTTTCTCTTTGCATTCCCATTTGTTCTCCTTGCAGTTTTTGTTTCATAGCTCACAGGAGCTGTGAGCCCACAACAGCCCAAACTAAAGATACCTTCATTGGTCCTCCAATCATATTGGGATTCTCCAAATTTACATGGAGAGTCTGGATTTTCTCTACCACCCCCATACTAATTAGCCACAAGGGATTGTAATATCCATATTCTTGATTCTGGTTAGGATAATGGGTGGCACAGCTGTGTGTCAGAAATATACATGCTGGCAGGATGGGGATTTAGCTTAAGTAGTACTCTGCCTATCTTGGAATCACAAGGGCCTGAGTTTGATCCCTGGTACCAAAGAAAGAAAGAAAGAAAGAAAGAAAGAAAGAAAGAAAGAAAGAAAGAAAGAAAGAAAGAAAGAAAGAAAGAAAAAGGAAGGAAGGAAAGAAAGAAGAAAGAAAGAAAGAAGAAAAGAAAGAAAGAAGAAATAAGGAAGAAAAAGAAAGGAAAGAAAGAAAGAAAGAAAGAAAGAAAGAAAGAAAGAAAGAAAGAAAGAAAGAAAGAAAGAAGGAAGGAAGGAAGGAAGGAAGGAAGGAAGGAAGGAAGGAAAAAGAGAAAGAAGAAAGAAAAAGTGCTGATAAAAATGATTTGGGATAAGACTAGCTTAAGGATACAAGAAATCTATAACACTAGTTCTTAACATTTACATATACTTCAGTAATTTACAAAACATTTTCTCATGTAAAATCTTATTTAATACACAAGGCTTCAGATCTCACTGGTTCTTGCTCCCCTACAGTCATAAATGCCTCTAGTGTCCAGAAGAGGCTGAGGTGAAGATATGATGAGATCCTAAAAATTTAGAAGTCCAATTTTCATTCACTCTGAACATCCTGGGGCTTATCTGTTTTGCTCACCTCATTGCTAATAACTGTGAAGAATTTACTTTAAAAATTCAGAAGAATTTTTAAGTCCACAATACCAATAAGAAACAGAGGAGCTCCTACTGGCCTGCTATATTGTTACTCTCAGTAGTGTTTTAAATGGATTCATTATTTTAAGATGAACTTTATTTAAACTCTGCTAAACAACTCATATTTCTTCCAGTTGCCTCTTATTTTGGCATATGAGCAATTTGTTACATGGCAAAGAATTAAAGAAGGCAGTTGTATTAGTTTTTTTTTTTTTTAATCTGAGAAGCAAAGGAAACTGCACTGTACTTTAAATGAACTATTGATTTTGGGCTCATTTAACTTGAGCAGCAATAAAGCCTCAGCACGTCTCCTCGCCTCTTTCTGTTCATGCTTCCCCCAAACCAGCTAATGAAACTTCAGCTATTAGAATTTCCCATTTCAACAAGTCATTTTGTAGGAGAAGCATACCTACCAGTTTTGCAGGCATATTTTTCCAACAAAATAATATAACATAATAATGGATCAGCTAATTTGGTCCAATCTTCTCATTTTTCTCAGTCTCTGACAAGTCAATCCAGCATCCTCCTCTCTGGATTGAATATTTGCTCATTTAGGAGAAAACCATTAAAATAATAAAAATGAAAAAAAAATGACACCTTAATATTCTGGAACTAATTAGAGGCCAAAACTTACTGGTGAGCAAGGAGCAAACTGAATATGTTAATCTTAGAATACTGAGTGCCACCTTTTGGAAAATCATTCTTGGTGCTACTCAAGGCTTCTTTTACCATTCTATACTCAGGTGATCCCACATCAGATTCCAAGCCCTGAACTGATACTTTTTTTGCTTGAGTTTTGAGGGAAGGTGTTAGAGGGCTTGACCTTCAATATTTTACAACTTTCTATTGTCAGAGTTTCTGAAGCTGATCTGGGAAGGAACACTGAGAATGATGATAAGGGAGAAATAAAAAAAAAAAAGATTGCGTTTTTTGATACTTGCCATTACCAGAATGAACAAAGTCCTATGAACCCATGTGAGGGGTATATTTTTAGAATTTAACTACTCAAAAAGAATGGCTTACCATTCAGTTGGGATTTTGAACCAAATAATCTTGTGACTTTATTCAAAAGATTAGTGGAATGTTTTCAAAAGAAAAGGTTGTTTGATACCATTTGTCCGAAAAACATCTGTCTTTGGAAGCTGAGCTAGATGGCAGGTGGGATCAAAGCAATCTCTTCCTGAGGTCAGTCTTGCCAAGTTGAGCTCAGTCTGTATTTCGTTCTGATTTATTCACTGTTTGCCATGTTGGCACAGAAAGGGACCAAGGATGTCCTCCTTACTTTGCTGTCCTTAAGAATCTTTACCTAATGGCCTGGCAGGGATGCCCAGGCCTGATAAGAGTGCCGACTCAGCTCTGCACAGCTGCTTCACAAATCCTGGCTCTGAAAGAAAGATGAATGATAACAGCAGGCAAAGTTTGAGGCCACATCTGTGCGTGAAGGAATGTATGATGCCAGACTTTGGTGAGGGGCACCTAAGGGATGTGTTTAGTTGTTTATTTCAATTTAGGGAAATACTTCCCTAAGAATACTTTAAAGAATCACCATGAATTCAAAATATTTGCACATAAGCACAAAAAACATCTTTGTGAAACACTTACTGACAAGCTATAGAAAGTTTTAGTTCATCAAAACTGAGCTATTTTTTTTTAAAGAGAAGAAGAAAACCAACAGTAAGTTTGCTTTAATGCTTTTGCTTTTGTCACGGTACTCATCCTTGTTTGAGTGGCAGATAGGGGACAGACCTTTTCATCCACAAGACAGCTGTGACTCAGGTAAGTATAATGTGGCTTCACATCTGAGTCTGCCTCCTGTTTGTGATTTGGGGCGAGTGAGACAGGAAAATGAGGTACATCATATATATCACTAAGGTGATCTCCGTGTAATTTGCCATAAAAATCAGAATTTTATGAGAGAAAGGCTCTGTGATTAATCATACCAGGACAACAGGTGCACTGCAGCCATTTCAGGCAAACCTGAGTCTGTCATTCAGTGGGCTTTCCACGGGAACAGGTGAGAGCCTGTGAATAAATTGTATGTGTCATGGTAGGCACACGATGCACCCTAGAGAATTCCTTTGTTCTCTGCTCTCAACCTTTCTCCTCCCCTTTCTTCCATGGCATTTAGCGAATATCGTGAGAACACTAGGGTCAGAAAGGACACTTTTGGATTAACCCAGGCTTTTCTCAAGCCCACAGCCACAGTGATCGTAATAAAATGTCACTCAGACTGTGGCATTCCTTTGCTTACCAGCCCTCCTTTACTGAGAGTAAGAGCTACAGTCTTCATGATGTTCCACAAGGCTCTCTTCTGTCTCCACCTGGTGCCCATTCCAACCTCAGAGATCCCTGATGGCATCTGTATGTGTCTCCCACAACCCTAGGCCCTCTGGCACTTCTGCCCCCTCCAGCCTACTCAGACTTCTGCATGGATAGCCCCTCCCTTCATCTTTGTCTGGGTGTCTGACCCAAGGAAACTTTCCAGTTTTTCCATGTGGGCAACTTTCTAGAAAATAGCAAATAATTCTATTCCAATACCCATCCTGACCCCTTTTTTCCCTCTCTACAGCTCAGAGATACTTCCCTTTTCAGCAATAAGATAAATAGTTCAACAAAGAGGCACCTGTAAATTCAGTCCCAACCTACTACCAGGTATTGTTATGGCACAAAACTTCAGTATAGGCTAGAACTGAACTGTCTACACATGTTTGACACTGAATCTCATTTGCCATCTGTTACAAAGCTCTCATTTCTTTGGGCTGTTTATATCAACAGGATCACACAACAGTAACTGCTGAGAAAGCTTAATTCTTAGAGACCTGAGAGAAAGCACTATAACAGTCCATTAATTAAATAAAGTAGATGACTCTGCCCAAGGATTTGTCTTCAGGAAGTACAATGGTGAGGCTTATAGAGCTACCTAGGTGCCAGTTCCCATCTGCCCCACCGCTCAGGTGCCTGTGGTGTCTGACAACCCATTTTGTACACAGCAGCACAGCAAGTGCATGTGCAGAGGGGCTGGCTCCCTGCAGGGAAGTGTGGTTTTACGGAAGGAGGTTGCAGGGCAAAGTCATTCAGTATCACCTCAGTGCATTTTGAACATCATGAATAAAAACAAAGGAGAACCAAAGTCCTCCAAACATGATTACATTTCTTTGTTCTTTTTTTTTTTCTTTTTAGTTAAGAAAGTGTCCAGAAACAAACAAAGACAAGCAAAAAACAATCTTGAATTCCCTTAAAAAATTGCTGTAATACAGCAGTACATTGCTGCAATAAAGATGGGGGCATAGATGAAGAATTGATGACCCTCTAGAATTCTCCTTGGACTTTCCCAGTATTAGTTAGGTCACTCAAGGTTGGTAGGCTCAGAAATGTATGCAGCTCTTGTCTCTCAGAATGGACCGAAGGGTACTGAGGGATCATGGCCAGCTAGAGAGCACTGGGAGGCTGGCTGGCCCAGAGATGTTTCCATTACTACCATCTCTAAATTAGAGAGCTAAGTATCTGCAATGATCTTAATAAGGAAACTTTCAGTTAGAAACCTACTGAACATGTAAGGTACTCTGAGTTCCACTGACCTATAATGGTGTTTGTTCCTGGCAATAGCCATTAAAGCATGGAGGTCCGTGCGTGTATGTGTATGCGCATGCATGTGCACATGTGTGTGTGTGTGTTATGTGTTGTGAGTATTCTGTTGTATATGTAAATGTGATGGGTCAAATATCTCAGCCATTGCCTGGCTCATCACTAAGCCTACATTGCAGAAGGAGGAAGAAAAGAAGGGAGAGGACAAGGGGAGGATGAGAAAGGAAAGAAAAGAAGCTCAGTTTTGAAACACTTAGAGTTATTGCAAAAAAATTCTTAAATGTTCAAAGTCATGTGTCTCACAAGAAATGCCTCTGCCAAAATCTATTTAATCTGTACCAGAAAACAATGGACTTTTGTCCACTAATGGCCTTTTCCCATAAACTCTCAAGCAAAGAGTGTCCTCCACTAAGGCCCCAGTATCTTTTGGTGGGAAGGAGATGAAAAAGTCTCAGTCACCATCTCACAATAGTGTTTCAATATGGTTGGAATTATGGTGGATAATGAACTCTTTTGGAAGACTGAATTTCTGTTCTGAAAGGTCAAAAACAGGACTTTATTCTGATTACCTTCTTTTTGGGTGACTCAACCCTTCCACTGGCTCTTTGAAAGGAGGCCACTGAGGCTGTGGGTACCGGGACAGTAGAATATTGTACTTGGCCACTCCCGGCTCTTTGGGGACCCTCTACTATCTTTTTTGACTTTTGATGGATCCCACAGACCTGGGTCCTTCTCGAGCCTGCTGCCACTTGTCAGCTGTGATGATCCACAACATTCCTGGCCCTGCTGCCCTGTTTGCCAGGGCCCTAACCCTATGTGCATGAGGGTGGTCAGCTTCTGGGAGCACTGTGTTGCCCACAGTTGGGGCCATGCCATCTCCTCTGGCACTGCGTTTGATTTTTGGTAAACCCTTGTAGAAGCTTCTCTTTCCTGTTGATCTACTCTTGCTTCTCCTACTATGCCTGTGGCTGCCAGGTTACAGATTTTTTTTGGTGATTTAATCTGCTCTTAATTTTAACACGTTTTTCTGCAACATAAAAAGTATATGAGATTGCTTTGTCTCCTTTCTTTTATCCCTCCTGTTTCAGCTTTGCTTTTGTTTGCCCTGATTTATGTGAGAGTTCAGATGTGCAGTGGTGCAGATATTCTTAGCAATAAAGTAGGGATCACACAAATGCCTTACTTGGAGGAAGCAAGTAGAATACAAACATCTTGGGCAATTTCCACCTCCTGCATTTTCCCCTTGGAGCCCTGAAGATGATGATCTCTCTGTATTCTAAAGAGTGGTCCCTGGACTGGAGATTTAACTCAGTGGTTCCAGTGCCTGCTCAGCAAGCCCAAGGCCCTTGGTTTGATTCCCAGTAACCACATACAACAATACAGGGCATGATGACTCACGCTCCCCAGCAATCAGTACCACATACCACAATGCCAGGTGTGGTGGCTCACACCTGTAACCCCAACACTCCAGAGGCAGGGGCAAGAGGATTGCTGAGTTCCAGGCTTGCCTGGGCTACATAGTGAGCTCAGGGCCAGCCTGAACTACAAAGCAAGAACCTGTCTCAAAAACAGATAAACAAACAAACAAAAAGAGTGTCCCCTTCTGATGCACTTCTCCCAGATCTGAGAACAAGTCTTGGTGAGGTGCCTGTGGGAACAAGAAAGAGAAATGAGGGCTTGAGATTTAACTCAGAGGTTCCAGCACCTGCCTGGCAAGCACAGGGCCCTTGGTTCGATCCCCAGTAACCAGATATAACAGTACCAGGTGTGGTGACTCACATCCATCAGCAATCAGTACCACATACCACAATGCCGGCCTGTAATCCCAGCACTTGGGTGGCAGAGGCAGGAAGATTGCTGAGTTTGATTGCCTAGGCTACATAGTGGTCTCAGGGCCAGCCTGAACTACAAAGTGAGACCCTGTCTCAAAAGAAGAAGAAGAAGAGGAAGAGGAAGAAATGAACTGTGGTTCTCTGGTTTTTTTATTTCTCACGTTGAGCTTATACTCTGTGGCCAGATGATGTATGAATGTGCTAGAACAGAGTTGTGGAAGACATGACTCATGTCTAGTTGAAGACTATTCTCCTTCCATGTTGTGGACAGAGAATGCTGTATCATAGCTAAAATAATGTAACCCCTGCATAGCACAATTGACTCAAAAGAAAACCAAGAAACTTGGATCATGGGTACAGTGAAATTTTCGCAAAGAATCCAAAATGTTGAAGATTTATAATGCTTATAATGAATATTCCAGAAGAGAAACAAAGATATGTTAGTAACAAAGACTATTTGTTTCCCAACATTGAATTTTTAGAGAAACTTCTTTTTTTTTGAGACAGGGTCTCACTTTGTAGTTTAGGCTGGCCTGAGGCCACTATGTAGCCCAGGCAAGCCTCGAACTCAGCAATCCTCCTGCCTCTGCCTCCCGAGTGCTGGGATGACAGGTGTGCGCCACCATGCCCGGCAAGAAATTCCTTAATGATTAGTGAGTGGATTGCTTGGCCCAGTTAATATTCATAGATGTGGCAAAGCTGCCCATGAGGTAGACAGAAGTTAGGAAATGCCAGCATCTGGACCTCTAAAAGTGCATTTACTTGACCTATTGTGTGATCATCGAAAAGAGAATTTTTGTTTTTTAAACGGGTCAGCAACTAACTAGGAGCTTAAGCAACTTTATTCATTACAATCAAACTGAATTGGGGAAAAAATTTAAACTTCTTCCTTGACAAACATTTCAGGTATCCTTTTTCTAAACTTCCAGGGACAAATCATATTAGGGAAATTTGTTAGCTTACTTCCTGATACCATGTAGCATTTTGAAAACATTACTGTGGTTAAGGAGTTGTGTTTCAATTAAAAACAAAAACAAATTATTTTCCAAACTCTGTGTTCACTAGTTATCAAAGACAGAACAATCCAAGAATTGAGGATATAGGTCACACATTTATGAACCCAAAGAATAAATAATGTTACAAAAGTAGATTTCTAAAAAGTATCCCAAGTTTGACAATAGTACATATTCCAGGAAACATGATGATATTTTTGAAATGATAATAAGTAAAAGATAAATATAAAGATGAGAGTGCAGAAAATGGCATTGCAAACACAGCGGGAAAATCTGGCGAGAATATGTGCAGAAGCAATTGAGTTGGGTGACAGTTGTTGGGAGCAGGAATACAAAAGTGTTAGTCTGCTTCTGGCTGATTTTGTCAGACTGAGTAAGGCCTTCACAAGCAACTGAAGCAACTAACTGTCGGAAGGAAAAAGTTTACATCAACTATGGTAACAAGAACGTTAAAAATTGGGGGCACAAATATACGAGTAATCTAAACTGATAAGTTAAATCTTGCTGATTGGCTTTCAGTCAGTGGTGGTGAATCCCTGAGGCAGGCACTCAGCCCCTTGTTTGTGCTCACTGAAGGCGCCATGAGATTTCACAACTGACGGCTAAGTGATGGTGTTAGCTACATTCATAAATAGTGTTTTAAAGTGGTACTTTAGCAATGATTACTTGTAGTCACAAGGATGAATTAATAATGCGTACCTTTAAATATGTTCAGGTAACATGATTTCTTCCATTTTGACAAACATCATCTCATAACCCACCTTTACAATTTATAAGTATTTGAGTTTAACTTAAAGGCCTGGTCCAACTTAGTTTTCTGTCCTTATACATGGGCTATCCCTCTTTTGGAGTAAAGATGATTCATTAAGGCTTATACATTTTTACAGGAGAATAAATACTTGTTAGCTAGGACATCTGGCTACACCTTTAAATCAACAATTTGAGCCCTGACATTTCGTGTCCTAGAGAAGGACTGAAGAAAGGATTCTCAGCAAACTTTAGTTGCAAGGACTCATTTAAAACATGTAATACTTTAGGATGTGTCTAGTGACATGTTAACAAGGCATTCTTTAAATTCTCTTTTAGGGTTAAGTTAAATGAGGAAGAATTTTAAATTTCCTTGAGGTCTTGGAAAAGTCTGTAGTTAGAATGTATTGTTCTGCAGTGAGTAGGTTTAAAAAAGAATCCATAGGGTCAGAGATTTAGCTCACTTGCTCTGGCTCTGGCCTAGCAAGTGCAAGGTCCCTGGTTCCATCCCCAGTAACAACATACAACAATATCAGTACCACATACCACAATGCCCAGCATGGTGGCTCACACCTGTAATCCCAGTACTCAGGAGGCAGAGGCAGGAGGATTGCTGTGATTTCAAGGCTAGCCTGGGCTACATAGTGAGCTCAGGGTCAGCCTGAACTACAAAACAAGACCCTGTTTCAAAATAAATAAAAATAAATAAATAAATAAATAATATATAAATAAATACAAATCTGTAGCCTTCCACTGCAGAATTACAGCAGTTGTTTAGTAAATTATGTTACCAGCTGGTATTAAAAGAGTCACTGTTACAGATTCCAGCAAAATATCTACCTCTGAGTGAGGTTATATTTTCTGTCTTCTTCCAGTGTAACTAAGTAACTTTTTGTGACATCGTTTGAGAATAAAATTTAGTGCTCAACTATAAATTTTTGGTGTGTGTGGATGAGAACCCTAATTAATTTACAGTGGCTTCTGGGAACTCTGTGTTGAGAGGCATCTGAGGCCACATAGGTGCAGGATTTCCTGAGTGTATTTGGTGGTGGAGAGAGGGCTGAGTATGTTTTTGGTGATGTAAATGTGTGGTTTGTGTCCAAAATACTATAATTTTTTGAGGTAGACTTTTAAAAATCTTTATTCATTTAATTGTTTTACTTTGTGTTTTTGTACTGTCCTTACAAAAGTTGTAAACAAATACATTTTTTTTTACCTGAAATAGAAAAAAACTTCTCAGTAAACAGAAGTCTGCTTTTTCTACAAAGACATAAAATCATGCCTCTCCTTATACTTGTTTCCAATAAGAATTTTAGCAGAAGTTGTGACTGAATGCTGGTCAGGCAGTTCCAGAGGTTGTCAGACCAGTTTTTTCTCACAGACAGTTTGAAAGATTTCTGTGCTTGTCCTAAATTCATGAAAAGTGTTCTAATTTTCTGCTTAAGCTCTGCTGGGCTTCACTCTGGGGTATTTTAGAATATAGAAGACTGCACAAAGAAACTGATTTATCTTCTCCACTTATACTTTTTCCAGTATACCGCATTTGTCTTTTTAAAGGTCAGCATGATAGAAACAGACAATGTTTGTCACTTACCTTATTTTCTTGGATTTTCATGCCTGAAATTTTTGGAAAATATTCATGTGAATTCCATAAATGCAACTACTCAGTTGCACAGAGCATGATTTATAGAGTCCTAGTATCTTGGAATACAATGTGTTCATTGTATCCAAGATATTATTCTTATTAGCAGTATCAGCAAGAGCAACCTTTTTTCTAATTAGTGACTTCTACCAGTGTTTCAGAAGTGGCCTTAATTCTAAGATTAAACATAGTGGATTATAATTTGCTAAGACCTCACTGAGATCTTTTTTAAAACTTATATTTAAATTTGCATCTCTCTACGATCTTTGTATTTTTTCTCTCTCAAGAGAGCTATTAGAAATCTCCATTATTGGAATAGTAATCTCCAAGAAGTAGCAGCATGAGTGACCAGCTGTGATTAGAACAGCCAAACTTCATGGGGAAAAATTGCTGCTTTCATCTAATTAAGAGAAAGGAATTTTTTTGTTACAAGCCTAACTTCTCCTAATAACTGGGAAAATGTAGTAGTTAATGAGAGCACATAATTGCTAACAATAATTATTTTCAAACAGTAGTTCTGGGAATAGCCGAGAGCCTGTATGAATGAGGTAAACGTTAAGTTGCCAAGAGTATGGTTCAATGCATAACAAAGAGGGCTGGAGTCATATAGACAAGAACACACATCATGTAGACAAAAGAACATTCTGACTCCCTTATAGAGTATCTAATGATGTTCACAGAGATAAATAAAAATAAGAAAGATAATATCAGAATTCTTATGTTTCAGTGGTGGTTTATGAAATTCACATATACACTGGCTCAAAGCCAGGGGCAGAAACAGAGTCTAACGTATTTATCAACCTCATTGGCACCAGAGGAGATTCAGGAAAACGAAAGCTTCATCAATCCAAAAGCAACAAAGCCAGGTTTCAGCGTGGACAGGTAATGGAAAGATCTTCATCATCGGCTAACCTACCATTCTTTCTAATTTCTTTCACTCAAAAGGGCACAGCAGAAAATTCCCATGATGCTCATTTGGTGCTTAATAGCAAGTTTGGGGAGTCTGGTCATTTTCTGGTGTGCATAATACTATCCTGGAGTTAAGTACATGTTGACTTAACCAGGCACAATGTAACCATGAGCAAATCCTTATTTCATCTACCAAAAAACAAAACAGAAAAACAGCAACAACAACAAAATCCCGAAGATTTTACTTCCAGATATGGCTAGATAAATGTTGTAGGGAACAGGGGAAGGGGAAGTTACCGGAACTTCTGCAGTTAAGTTCTAGTCTCCTGTAAACCCGACAGCAAAGGCAAATTAATTAATATATATATAGAAATGAGACTTAGAAAAGCTGAGCTTGGGAATGATCCATGCTAATCTGGCTCTGAGCTTGCCATACTTTTTATTATGTCCATCTCCAGTAACAAAAGACTAGGAGGGCAAGGCAGATATGGGCAGTAGTCCCTGAGAAGTTATGGAGGTGAAGATCCTGGTGTAATTCTGCCCTGGAGTACTAGTGTATATGGGACCCCTGGGGTCTTTGTTGTTACCAAGGTGAAGATAACAGCTCCAGAACTGTCTTAGCAGTTCTACAGTCAGGAAAGCTCGGCCCAGTCCTCGTCCTGATTGTACAATAGAGTTGCTCCCGACAGACTGTGATTAGAAACATTTAATTATACTTCTCTGGAATTGGTTTTAACATTGTGGGAGAGCTACACAGGAAGACAGGAACTGCAAAGATGGACCTGATATTGGCTACACTTTGTGAGTAGTTTAGAAGCAAGAAGGCAATCCGAGATTGTCAGTGGAGAGCCTGAGATGCTATGCAATGTTTAGGACATCTCATCGGACAGGGACTCCACCCAAGAAGTAAACAGAGATTCATACAAGCCTGGACTTGCATACTTCCTATTAGCCTTTACAAAGCAGACCTGGAAGAAGTCCTGGAGGTTGAAAAGAGGGCAAGAAGAACCAGTGTGAAGGCATGAAGGAGTCAAAGAGACAAGAAAGGCTAATACAATGTACATTCTAGAGGCCACTGATGTTAGCCTCAGGGGCTGGATCCCACCACCCAGGACCTCAACACAGGACACAGCAGTGAGGTAAAGTGGCTGGAGCAGCCTTGGGAGTGGGCTGGATACAGGGACAAGCACAGGCGGCTTCCCTCTGTTGCCATGGTTACTCTGTTGCACAGCAGGCACGGCGGACAAGGCCAGATCTCTACATGGAAACTTATAAAATGTGATTAAAACATTTAAAGAGCTAGAAATTAATGAGAGATTCACCATATCACTATATTGAAAGGCTCAGTATTATAAAGTACTCATTTCTGTCTAATTGATCTATGGTTTTAATTCAAAGGCTATCAAAATTTCAGGAAGTTTTTTTAAAAATAGAAATTGCAATCTAATTCTAAAACATATGTGAAAATGTTAAGAATTAGATGCACCTAAAATTTCTCAAAAAGAAAAATACTTGGAGGATTTACCATGCCAGGTACCAGGAATTATAAAGTTAAAGTAATTAAGAGACTGTCAGTTTTTACAAAGCAAGAAAAATGGAGTGAAGAAAGAATTGAGTCCAAAACAGATGCACATATTCTGATGGAAAATAAATTTTTAAGGTGACCTGGATATTGTTCTAGTAAAAATGAAATTATGTCCCCTATTTTATACAAACTCTGAAGTCAATTTTATAACATGAAATTTATGTCTAATGTGACAGATAAAACATCCAGAAGATAACCTAAAATCTTCCTGATCTTGAGAATAGACTAGTACTTAAACATTTTAAAACTGTAGTTTAATACACATGTTATAAAATACATCATCTATTCTACTTTCTGTTTTCATAAATTTGACCATGCACTTCATCCAAAATGAGCAATATGAAAAGGCATAAAATGTAGTTAGATAAAACAGCATGGGTAAATGTCATGGTCAAATTTATGGAAACAAAGTAGAATACTGTTTATATGAAACAGTATTTTTATCTTTTTTTTTGCAAATGACTAATTTCAGTTAGAGTAATGTCCTCCAGGTTCATGCATATTGTAGCATGAGATAGGATTTCCTTCATTTTCAAGGTTGAATAATAAATATTCCAACACTATCAGTACACATTTTTCTTATCTATTCATCCAGCAGGGTGTACTTCAACTACTCCTCTCTTTTGGTAATTGTGGGTGCTGCTGGTATGAATGTGGATGGACAAATACGACTTATTATTTTAAAGTCAAAAATAAAGAAAATACTAAGCATAAATGGAAATAAGATAAATTAACAATATTTCAATATTAAATATTTCTGTTCAAGACACCACTGAGAGAGTAAAAGGCTAGACACACAGTGGAAGAAGATAACTGTTGACACAAGCACTTCAGAAAGACCAAGATTATCTAGGAAAACTTAACATATGGTACGAAGACTATATAACTCAACTATTCCCTAAGAGACATGAAACAAACACCATGAGAAGACATGATCAAGAATAATTTGAAGGCCAGAGATTTAGCTCAGTGGTTCAGTACCTGCCTAGCAAGTGCAAGGTCCCTGGTTTGATCCCTGGTAACCACATACCACAAAACCTGGTGTGGTGACTTGCGCCCACTGGCAATCAGTACCAAATCCCACAAATACTGGGCTTGGTGGATCAAGCCTGTAATCCCAGCACTCGAGAGGCAGAGACAGGAGGATTGCTGAGTTCCAGACTTGCCTGGGTTACATAGTGTGCTCAGGGCCAACCTGAACTACAAAGCGAGACCCTGTTTAAAAAACAAAAAAAGAATAATTTGAGAGCCATCAGCTTGAAAATAATATTGTCCATAAGTTGAACGGATCCTTTAAAATAATATTTAACAATCAAAATGAGCAATATGAAAAGGCATAAAATGTAGTTATATAAAACAGCATGGATGAAGTCATGCAGACCAGACAGGAAAAGAAAAAAAAAAAAAAACACTGTATGATTCTGTTTCCATTTGCCTCCAGACCAGGCAGAACTAATTGAAAGTGTTAAAAGACAGAAGCACAGATACTAGTTGGGGACAAAGGGAGTCAGAGGGGTGTGACAAGATCTTGGGTTGCAAATAATAACACTGTTATTTACATGGGATGGGGAACTACAATCCCTTTCCTCACCCAACATAAGGACCACAGCTGCCACTCCACAAAACAATAGATAGGTTAACAAGAGAAAAATATGAAGTATTTCTTTAATTAAAGTTTTAAATGACATGGGAATCTTTAGAAATGAAAACCCAAAGACCTGGGGAATACTATGTCTATATACAGATGCAATGAAAAGTGGGCAGCCACACGAACATACGCTGGTCCAAAGGATCTGGCCTAAAGGTCCTTGCTGCACAGGGAAGCCCAGCACAGCCTCTCATCTCAGTCCCAGGGCTTCTTGGACTCTGTGTGTGGTGCGCCTTTCTCTCAAGTCTGCCTCAGGAACCCTCTGGAAGGAGGTTTTAGCGCATATCAGATAAGAGAGGTCACACTATTTTTACATGGTAGTGCCTACACAAAAAGACAGGGGACAGTAGTTTTCTAGATTTTGTGGCTTATTTGGGGGAGAAAGAAGTTCTAGTTTTCATAACCCAACATGTGAAAAAGGAATTCTGGTTTTTATGGATACTTTAGAAGAAAAAGCAGGACATGGAAGGGCAATAAAAAGTCAAGAAAAACTGGCTTCTAAGGCTATTTCTGAAGCCTTTGTATCTCCTTTAGTTGAAAGTACTCAGCATGCCAAAATGCCATCTTTTCAGGTACGGTGCTCTGAGCCCCAGAAGTTATATAGATGTGTTTATTGAGTATGTGTTGTAATTTTTTTTCCTTTTTTGTTGCTGAGGATTGAACCCATGCCGCCCTACAGGGCTCTTCTGCTGAGCTATATCTCCAGCCATAATTAGTCATTTGTATATTCTGTATTTCAAAACTTATCATAACATTTCATATATGTACATACATACATATTTGAATACATACTTTATTTAAAAACGAAAGATACTGAAGTAGAACAGTGGTAAAGGCCTGCATTTTGGAAGCAGCCTCCTGAGAGTGAGTCCAGCTGTGTCCCCAACCAGACACTGATGCGGGAGAGTCACTCCACATGTGTATCATCCTCATCCACCATATAGAGAGCAGTCTTCAGCTCATGCCTTGCTTTGAGTCTGAATGAGTTAGCTTCTGAAAAACACTTCAAAGAGTTTGTCACGTAGTAAGGACCATGTAAACTACTATTATCCTTAATAATAGATTCAAGGTAAATGTCCTGATTAATTCTTTGTAATATTTGTATTAGACTATTGTGACTAACAAGGACAGCAAGATTTCTATGCTACACACAGCAGCTATGCTGCACAACAGTGTAGAACTTTGCAAATAAAAATTAACTAGCTATCTTTATACTAGTGCTAACAATAGTGCATTGATGATATACAGAAATATAGTATTGATAGTAGTAGTGCTACTATCATCTAGAGAAGGAAATATGCCAATGGTCACTAAGTTCTCTTCTTTATTGTACAGATTGATATTTTTTTCATTAAGGCTGTGTCTCTTGGAAAACTGAAGAAAGTTCTGATTAGTCATGATGGGACAGGTCCAGGTAAGATTTGGTTTCTTGGTAAGGTACTGGTTTTGCAAGTTAATTAAAATAATATAAAGTCAGATGAAAGAAAGATGTATAGATCACATAAAACTGAGAAACAATTTTCTTTGGAGAAATCATACTTACATGAAATTTTGCCAGATTAGCCTTAGTATGACTTGCAAGGGTCAACTGTTATATTATGAAGGAAATATCCTAGGAGTACAAAAGCTGTGGTTGTGTGTGTGTGTGTGTATGTGTGTGTGAGAGAGAGAGACAGAGAGAAAGAGAAAGAGAGAGAGAGAGAGAGAGACAGCGACAGAGATCTCCATATCTCCTTGGCTGTATGATACTCACAGATACATTTCCTCTTCCTCTCTCAGTAAAACAGTACCTTAGTGATCATCTCGGGTCTTCTTTTCTCCTCCGTGTCCCTACCCCATATCTGATAAATAAATCATGTCAATTCTGCTTCTTAATGTTTTCATTTTTTACTATGTCTTTAGCAATATTAAATTCAAAGTCTGTTTGACTCCAGACCTACAGTTTGATTGATAGCTTCAATCCAACTATGTATTTTAACATATTACAGTAACAAAAGCATTTATTGTATTTATTTATCTAGTCTTTTGCTCTTTCAGTAGGTTCATTTTTTTAAATTGAATTCTTTATTGGTACAATTTATATACATCTCAAAATCATGTATCACATTGGGGAATTTGTAGCTAATTCTTATTTTTACCCATATCCCTACCCACTCACACCTCCTCACCCTCTTTATACATACTCTTTTATTTTCTTTCTGCATTATATTTATTCCTTCCTCTCATTACATTCCCACAGCAAATTTCCCACTCTATAAAAGCTGTCATACTTTCTAGAGCTCATTTGCATCTACAGGTGTTCATGTCAAAGAGAAGATCTGGAATTTACCTATCTGTGATCTATTGATTTCACTTATTAGTATATCCTCCAGGTGTATCCATTCGCACCTAAAGGGATCGATCTTGTCATTCTTTCTGGCAGAGTAGTACTCCATTTTATAAAAAAAAAAAAAACACGTCTTTATCCAGCCTCCGCTTGATGGGCATTTGGGTTGTTTCCAAGATTGAGCTATCACAAACTGAGCTGCTATGAACAAGGGTGTACATCTGTCTTCAATGTGATTTTTAAAATTCTTTTGGATATATTCCTAGCAGGGGATAGCAGGGTCAAATGGGACCCCAGTCCTAGTTTTCTGAGAAATCTCCACACGGATCTCCACAATGGTTGCACAAATCTGCAATCCCACCAACAGTGGAGAAGGGTTCCTTTCTCCCCACAGCAACGCCAGCATTTATTGTTGGTTGATTTTGTGATAGCGGCCATTCTTTGTGGAGTGAGATGAAATCTCAGTGTTGTTTTCATTTGCATCTCTCGAATGATCAGTGATGTTGAACATTTCTTTGTATGCTTCTTGGCTGCTTTGACTTCTGCCTCTGAGAAGTGTCTGTTCATTTCAGATGCCCATTTTTGAATTGGGTCTTTAAACTTGGGGAGGCTGATCTGTTTGAATTCTTTGTATATTATAGATAATAGCCCTTTGTCTGATAAACAGCTAATAAATATTTTTTCCCATGTTTTTGGTTGTCTTTTAGCAGTGCCAGTGACTTCCTTTGCTGTGCAGAAGCTTTTCAGTAGGATGAGATCCCATTTGTTGATTCTTTCTGCTACTTCTTGTGCTATAGAGGTTTTGTTCATAAAGTCTCTGCTAAGCCAATGTCTCCAAGAGTTTTACCTAGCCTGTTTTCCAACAGGCTTATTGTTTCTGTTTTAATGTTTAAGTCTCATATCCATTGTGAGTTTAGTTTTGTGCATGGTGAAAGAGATAGGTCTAGCTTTAGCTTTTGGCA